>JAURVB010002998.1:0-182831 GCA_033002965.1 Piper betle | reverse complement strand
TTTTCTATATATATGCGAGGGATGAAAGCTGTTGGGACTGCAGAGGAGCAGCACGGAACCGCGCACACATGTACTTGCCACGTGTAATGTATAATGATGGTGTGTTAATGCTATGTGAATGATAATTTTGATGTGTTTGTTTGGATGAATTGCTTGTTATGAAATGAGCGGATAATTGTGAATGAGTTGGGAGCCTTGGAGTTCAGACTCGGCTCAGATGAAAACAAATGAGATAATGATGAATGTCATGGTAGATTGTTATGTTTTATTGTATTTTGATAAAATATATATATACCCTTGTTGTGGTCAGGTTGGCCCCTACTGCACTTTTAGGGGAGATTCTGTCCATTTTTTCGTAAATATTAATGAATTTTTATTTAAATTTCTTGCTTGTTGAATGGTTTTGTTTTGCTTGCATATTATCACATGCATGTAGGACTCTGTTATAACCCAATTGTTCCCATTCATGCATCTCATGGTTGCATCCTCATCTTAAGATGCTGAGGGCAGATCCGGGTTGGCTTAACCGAACCAGTACATTAGCGAACGGTTCGGTCGCCGGTGACATTTTCGGGTCGATTCACGGGTGAGCCGAAATGGGGTGTTACAATAATTATACTTTTGCTAGTACAAGGAAAATAAATTATGTCCAATCTTACAAACTAAAACCTAATTCGTCTAACTTTCCAATAGAAACTAAATTGCGAGCATAGTCAGGAACATAAAGACACTTTTTAAGATCTACACAATAGCCGGTATCCAGGATCAATCTGTACGTCCTAATTTCCTTAATTTGTACATTCATCCTGTTCCCTGTACATAAAAAATGTTCATTTCCGTTAACACTTTGGATTGAAAGGAATCCCTATGTAATGTAGAAATATAAGTAATAGCATCAGAATCTAACCACCAAGTATTATTGGGCACCTCTGTTAAGCTTGATTCAAAATGTACTGAAATAAAGTATTTACCTTTCCTCTTAAACCAAATTTTCTATTTGAGACAATTATTTCTGAGGTGACCACTTTTCTTGCAGTGGAAGCATTTTATTTCTTTATAGATTTTGCCCTTTTTGCCTTCTCCTCCTTAGTCTTATTAGAACTGGCTCTTTTGTGCAAAGTAAGATTGGTTGAGTGGTCAATCATCTTCTTTAATCTTCCTTCTTCTTGAATTAATATGACCTTTATTTCATGAAGGTTCTATTTTTATTTTATAGTGTTATAGGTCATCTGGAACTTACCAAACTCAGAAGGGAGGTAATTAATGATAAATTGGATAAAGAAAGACTCATTCATACCCATCATTTGTAGTTTTACAAACAGATTGGTCATTGATCTTACTTGATTATGAATGAGTTGTGACCAATCAAATTTTTTGGTTGTCAACTCAGTCATGAGAGTTCTTACAATTGACTTTTCAACTATGTCTAATTGTGTATGCTCTTTTAAGTTTGGTCGCGAATTTCTTAGTACTGTTAGTTTTGATATTTGTAGCCACCGTCATTTTTATTAAGTTTAAGGCTAGTCTGTTTGACCTTTCCTATGTTTCAAAATAAAACTTTTTATAATGGGAACTAGTATTTGTAGTGATTGCGCGCTTATTATTAATTAATCTTTCATCTAAGTACAGTATACCCGGTTGAAACTGGATTTGTTTAAAGCATTCAACATAGTTAAGCCAATTAAATTTAACCAATCCATTTTCTAGAACGAATGTGTTTAAAACTGTGAAATAATAATACAAGTTCACTCATTATACTTTGAGTTAAATTAATGAATTCAAGCATTACTATGTATAATAAGTCCACCTTTGGGGATCCCTAAAATATAACTTTAACTTAAATGGATGTTAATTAAAGAGTTTTAATAGACAATCAATTATCCCCAAATTAATATGAATATTATATTTGGATAACAAACATATTAATTAAATATATCAAAATGTCTCTTTTATTTCATTAATTAAAATGAAATGACCTATCTTGGAGTAACCTCCTAGTACTAAAATTAATAATTTTAATTGTTCAAAGTAAATATTAATTTAGTATCACTTCAAGAACAATTGAAAATAACACAATTAAATATTAAAATTTTCTAAATTAGGCCACTTTGGTTATTAACAAACTTATAATATTCAACAATTATTTAACTCATAAAGTTTAATGTATATTAAAATATATGGTTAAATATTTAACCTTTCCAAACAAGGTCACTTTGGTGACTAACATGCTTAGGTTAAATAAATATTTAACTGTAATATTCATGTGTATCATTTTTTACATGAATAATGTAGTAATCAAATATTAACAATAAAATATGTTAAACAATGTCTTAAGCCTATTAACATCATAGGCGGGCCAATACTTGCATGAATTACTTGCCCATAACTATTAATGACGCAATTAATTTTTAGTCGTTATGGGGGTGTGATCGGCTAATAACGTCTAAATAATAACATCTAATAATGGTCATCGTTAAAAACTAAAACATGAAATAAAATTACAAATTACATGTATTAAAAAAATAAATCTTATTTCATATAAATCAATTATAGGAGGCTCTAATGACCACGTGTGACACTTTAATCCAATTCTATTTAATAATTCTAGAATTGGCAAAAAAACTACCTAAAAAATGTCTGAATAAAATTATAAAATTTAATCGGAAACATACCTGATCCATGCTAATTCTGAGTTAATAAAAAATCATATCTTTTTTTCTTCCCCTATAGTGTCTCTATGTGATGTGATGGTGAAAAAAATAACATAAAACTTCTTCTATCATGACACCATATATTTTATAAGAAAAAAAAGAAGATATTTTAATGTAGCCCAAAATAATTTTATATAATTATCTACATTATATGTATTAATAATGTAACTCTTATCAATAATGTAATTCTTCGGAAACTACACTTTTCAATTTCTATGAACCCTTATGATCCGATAAAATATTAATTTTTATTAATGAGATTAATGAATAATCTTATACATAAATCTAATTAGTTTTTCAAAACATTTGTTTTTTTACGGGGAAATTTCTTATTTGGTTGGTTCACGTGATGCTTGAGAATATGACGTCTTAACAATTTTTTCTTTTTCGGTGGTTACTGTTACCTAGAACTAAAATCGTAACCTTGATAATAATATTATTATTTGTACTTGCAGCGTAGCTTGATTGAGTGTAAGTGATTAAGTGATCCGACACGTCTCACTGCAATCCCCTACTAACGTGGTGGCAACAGTTTTTGGGATACGTTGAATGGAGCCAAAAAGCAAGGCATGTGCAGGGGAAGAGAAGAGTTAAGATAGAAAAGGTGACGTGGAAAATGATGACTGGCTGATAAGGACAGGGCACGTGTGGGGGAAGGGATCTTCTAAGGTGCATGAAACTCTTTTTTGTCCTGCGATCGGTGGCATGCTATTCCTGACCCCACCATGTGTGTAATCCCAAATCCATGAGAAATTTTCCCTTTATAAAATCAAAAAGAGTTTTCCCCGTTTCAAAAAAAAAAATGTCTCTTTAAGAAAATCAAAAATGAGTTTTGTTTACATAGAACAACAGTTGTGTTAATTACACCATCTCAGAATCAAGCCCTATTTTTATTTGAGAAACCTTACTATTAGCTGCACTTGATACGAGAATATCAACGGCTTTTAAATCCATCCACTCATTTAAATCAAGTGCTTGTAAATTTTTTTATATTAACAAAATTACTTTTTATCTCTTTAATTTCTCTATTTAATTGATGTCTAGGTAATTGCAAAGTAATTTGTAAATGTTTGTATGTTCTAAATGATAACCAAGGATTTTTTACTACAATCAAGTCAAGATTCGTAATGATAAAATTGAATTGAATTGAATTCCTCAATAAATACAACTACAATTGAGAATTAATGTGTACATGTTTCTATCTAACCAACATTGAATAAGGCTTTTCTATCCATTCTAAAGGAGTTTCATCCGAGGAGAGTAACCCTAGTACAAATGTGTCATATTTGATATTTGTTATTTTGTTCAACTAAAACTCGACTTAAAAAGATAGTAATATTTAAAAAAGTTGTTAGTCAACCTTTGCATCAAACTAATTTCTAATTGTGTAATAAGAATGGTCATAGGGATTGAGTGTTTTCGTCTGAAAATATTAAAGCACAATCACAAAAACAAACAAGTTTTGATTAAAAGAGTCATTTTTTCATTTTTTAAAAAATTTCAATACAATAAAACAAAATTTTGACATACCCAGAGATTGACCACCTTTCCTCTAAACATAATAAGTGACAAAGCCTCCCATAATGGGATGTATATGGAGAAGAGATTATGACTTGAAATCCCCCTTTTATCCACACTTCTTTCTTAAAAACCACTCCCTTCACAAGGTACTCAACTTCTTTGGGCCAATTAATTGCTTACATGAATATATTAAAAAATTGTCACATAATTATTATAATTACCGCAAGTGCACACGTAAGCCTGTCAAACATTAACACATTCCTTTATATCGGATGATATAGCAAATAACTTAAAACTCCTATTATGCCACTATATTCGTTACGTAAGAAAAAAGATAGCCACAAAATAATTTCATATAATTAATTGTATTATAGCCATCAATAACGTTCAATTTTTATTAACCCTATTTAATAAAGTTAATTTTTATTAATAAAATTAATTAATAATCTTACATATAAATCTTTTTTTGTTTTTTAAATCATTTTTTATGGGGAAATTTCTTATTTGGTTGGTTCGCATATGCATGAGAGTATGACGTCTTAACATTTTTTCTTTGTCGGTGGTTACTGTTACCTATGAACTAAAACCGTAATCTTGTCATAATAATATTATTATTTGTACTTGCACATAGCTTGATTAAGTGTAAGTGATTTACACCGTAGTTTTAAAAATCGGCCGATTTTAAATTGCCGATTTAAATCGGTCAGTGGTGTCTGATTAAAAAAATAGTGAATCACCGGTATAAAAAATTGAACCCAAAATAGGCTGATTCATGGGCTATTAAAACCAGTTAAAATCAATTTTTATAGGTAAATGACAAAAATACCTAAGAATAGTAATTAACAATCTATTAGGTATGGGTAAAAATGGAATTTAAAAACCTAGAGCTGAAGCCGAGGTGGGGCGGACTCGATGGGGGAGCGGTGACAACGGCGACGATCGGCTGCGGTGGCGACAGTAGGGAGTGGGAGGATCAGGGGACGGGGCTGGCAGGGGGACTAGATGCGAGGGTGGCTCGGAGGGGCGAGGGCAGGGGAATGGTGGCGGTGGCGATCAGGTGCGGCAGTGACGGTGGTGGACGAGGCGAGGGTGCGTAGGAGGGGGCAACGCTGACGGCCGATGGGCAACACGATAGTGATCGACAGCATGGCAGATGGAGGATGCGTCTATGATGCGTCAAGAGAATAAGGGGAAATAAATAGTCGGTGATATTTTTATAATTAAAAGTTGACTCAATTTTAACTCGAATTAAAAAAATAACTAATTATAAATAATTAAAAAAATTTAAAAATAAAAAAATTCTATAAAATATAATGACATACTATAATTTTTTATTATTAATAACCTACTAATTTTAACCGATTCAAATAAACTAATTTTATGATTCCCTCCCTATCCAATTCAATATTCGATTTTAATCTTTGCGATCAGCCCTCCCGACGAGAAGGCAACCATTTTTGGAATGGTTTGAATGGAGCCAAAAAGCAAGGGTGTTTGGAGCATGGCAGGTGATGCGGGAATTAAGATGGTCAAGGAGACGTGGAAGAAGATGACTGGCAACATGCACAGGCACGTGTGGGGGATGGGATCCTCTACGGTGCATGTGACCGTTTTTGTCCTGAGGTCGGTCACATGCAATTCACGACCCCACCATGTGTGTAATCCCATTTCCACTGAAGCTCCCCCACGGGAGAAATTTCCCCTTTAAAAAATCAAAAAGCGTTTTCCCTATTTCAAAAAAAAAAAGAGTTTTCTCTTTAAAACAATCTAAAACGAATTTTGTTAAAATAAAACAATAGTTTTATGTTAATTATACCATCTAAGTATCAAGTGCTGTTTTTATTTAAGAAACCTTAGCATCAGCTGCACTTGATATGAGATATAAGCGGCGTTTAAATCTATCCACTCATTTAAATCACCGGCTGAAGTTTTTTTATATCAATAAAATGACCCTTTTATCTTTTAATTAATGACTAGGTAATTGCAAACTAATTTGTAAATGTTGGTATAATTTTAATGATAGCCGAGGATTTTTTTACTACAATCAAGTAAAAAATCGAGATGGAAAATTTGAATTGAATTCGTTAATAAATACAAGTACAATTGAGGATTAATGCGTACATGCTTCTTCCTAACTAACATTGAATGAGGCTTTTCTATCCATTCTTAAGGAGTTTCATCGTCCAAGGAGAGAAACCCAAGTACAAATGTGTTGTTCATCGTACAAATTTTGTTCAAGTAAAGCATAATCACAACAAACAAATAAGACTTGCTCAAAAGAACCATTTTTCTCCATTTTTTTAAAACTTTCAATACAATAAAATAAATTTTTGACATACCCAGAGATTGGCCACCTTATCTCTAAACATAGTAGATGATAAAGTGTCCCATAGCAGGGTAATATGGAGAAGAGATTATGACTTGCTATCCCCCTTTGATCCACACACTTCTCTCTTGAAAACCAGTCCCCTTACTGGTGACTTAGCAGACAACATAGGAAGAGTGTTGCAGCCTTTTTCCAGCCACCGGCGTAAATAAATAGCAACAGACTCATCAGACATTTCAGAAACGCCTGATTTTGACCTGTCAGATGTTAGTTGTGCACTCTTCTATCTCCCCAATAACCTCTTTCTTCTTTCCCTTTTCACTTTCCTCGTAGGAAAAGGACATCCACAAGATCTCTTTTCTGTGCCCAGAAATCTCCATTGGTCCCAGTTGATATACTCTTTCCGTTACCGGTCGTTGGAGGGTCCATGGTCAGATTCGACCGTCGGCTATTTGATTTTATTCTATTCCATTCCATGCACAATATCTATATGCTAAATACTGCCTTCATGCTCTTCCTTCCTTATGGCCTTAATATCTCAACCACCCAACTGGCCTCCGTCCCCATTCCTGGATCAGAGCTGCAAACAATTCCTACCCACTTCTTAACTGACCTACTTTGATTAGTTTGAACGTAAACTTTGAGGTTTTACTGCATTCGAGATGCCATACCCTGCAGTCAGGTTTATGCAGTCAAGTGCTAAATACTAAACGCCAACGTGATCCAATTCGTAATGTTGAAAAAAACTGACATAGATTGTGATCTTATGTTTGATCTATGACCGCCTGGAAAGATCAATTATTTGGTTTGTAACAGAAGTTGAAGCAAAGTTAGTGAGCCCATCAATTTGCTTTGATGGTCAAGCTACCGATACACTGGTGTGTATAAATTTAATATGCAGGGAAGCTGACGAAAGAGGAGTTGAGCTATTCAAGGTCATCTAGCTCGCCTGTTTCGGTTGGGATTCGTAATTTTAATTTCTCATGTTCTCTGGTGCCAAATTGGCATTGAGCGAATGTGGTCAAAACTGATCAGAGCCCTCCATGAAAAGGTAAAGTGCCAGATAAATAGGCGGAGAGTAAGATATGTTTGGTAGTCGTAGGGGCAAAGAAGTGATACTGGTCGCTTACTACCTTCTTCCAAACCATCTAAAATGTTCATTTATTTGATCTCTACTTGGACGGAATATTAAATTTTCCATCCTTTTGAGGGGACAACTTTGTTCAAAATCAAACATTATATTCTGCTTTGCATAAGTAAATGAGCGGGACGATGCATGTTTCTAGCTATTAAAAATTAAGGCGTGAGTTACCTGGGTTAAAGCTTTTCTTTGCCCCCATTGCATGCGTTGATCAGAGCTCATATTTTATGCTAGCTAATAGAGTGGTATTCACCACAAAATAACAGTTAGCACGCCATGAACAGGAACTAGATTCCTGAAACCAGAGGTGAAAGTGATGAGGTTTGTGCCGATGGATGCGAACAAACGCCAGAATCCCAGATATTATGCGTGCGCTGTCGTTCATGGGCGAGCGCTTGTTTGTGGGAACGCCATTGGCTCCACGGTCCACACCTTTTGTGAACATGGTGAGTGGCAGACAAACCTCATCCAATCTTGGCCAGAAAAATGGGCAAAGTGAGTTAAGGTTTCTTTCTAATTGGATGCCAAAAGGGAGGCTCTCACTTTCGTTTTTAAGGGATCCCCGCCGGTTTCCATGCCATGGGGATTTTGGCAATTTGCATTTAATAGTTTCATGAGGAACAGAGCAATTTGCTGCAAGCCCACTGTACCTAATGGTCCTGCTTCAAATATGTGATCACTACTCTCTCATGGTATGTTAATTAGTATTTATATTGAGAACAGTACTACATCATATTTAAAATAATTATTTTTCAATTAAGATGCATATAAAAGAGTTTCATATGCACTTGGGCAACCACCCAATTAACAGTTCAAGAAAATAAGTTTACTGTTGGATGGTTGGATCTTAGATTAACCAAAGACTTCACCCTAATACTTTCTCTAATATGTTCATTCATCTGATAAAGCTTCTAAAAAATATAGTCATTCACCTGATAAGGCCTTCAAGTGACCATTATTATTAAACTAGTTGCTCCATCCCAATCCGTAGAAAGGATTCGAAATAAATCCTAATTATAGTATAAAGCAAAACAAATTCTAATTGTAATAAAAAAGTATTAAATGATTTGAAACAAATCTTAATTACAATAGAATATATATATATATATATATATATATTAATATAAAAAATAAAATTATAACATTATAAAATAATTAGATGGCACGAGGTAAAACAAATCTTCATTTCAATAAAAAAGTATCAAACGATTCAAAATAAATCCTATTTATAATTAAAAAGTAAAATTTTTATTAATAAAAAATTAAAAAATATTATAAAATAATTAGAAGACATGTTGCAACATACTTACGTAACAAAATAAATTCTAATTATAACAAAATAGAATAGTATTAAAGGATCCAAAATAAATCCTAATTATAATAAAAATAATTAATAAAAAATAAAATAATAATATTGTAAAATAATTAGAGGACACGTATTAAAATTCCTCTTTTATATATCACTATAGATAAGAAGGTGTCTGTTCCATAAGCTGCCATCGCCCTCTAATTGAGGCAATGTAACAGCATAATAAACTACTTCTATGTATTTGTTCCAATTTTCTATTTTTTGAGGTTGGGGTTACAGCTAGGAGTCTCGTCTTTAACTAATGGATCCCCTTCTACGTGCCCGTATTTGTGATTATCATTCTACGTTGAGAATAAATTATAGTCGGGAGGGATTTTTTAAAAAATTTGTCACAGAACTGTGCAGCATTTGCTTTGTGTTTAACCGGAACATGTATGCCAAAATCAATTGAGTTGTTCATCTGCCATCTACTTTGCCCTCTTCTATTATGAAGTCGGTGGACCATGAACTTGTGAAAATGTTAGATGTTCATCGCTCGGCTGGATCATACCAGATATTTTTATATGTGATGGTCCTAAATTGCATACATGGAAACACTCGTTGGCCAGTGCCATTATTTCGGAGAAGTCGTCCAAATCTAATGAGCAATAGCATGCTTGTTCTGTAGAACATATAAACGTTTTACCTTTCATTTATGACTAAGTTTTAGCACTCTTCCCCCAGAAAACTATGAACGTATGGATCATATGTAGTTGCACCTTTCATAACTCTGTTTAGTTTCCCATATCAATGCCAACTCCTTACAACCAATGCCACCCTGTTCATATCGGTTCTTCCAAAACATCATGTGAACATCAACTCACCCCCACCAATTTTCCGGCCTTGTGGTAATGGAACTCAAAGTTTGGTTGACGCATCATTTTAAGTTCTTAGGACTTAAACACCTTTGGCCTCATTAGATCCATTCTCTCACTTCAATTCATTTCTCCGAGGAAAAGAATTTGTTCCCAAGTGGCCTTAACTTGCGCATCCAAAATGTTCCCATGTGAGCTCCTAAGCCACCCAACAACATGACGTTTCCACAATCTGGCATATATGCCACCCAGCAAGTAGAAGAGAGAAATCTTATATGTGATGTTCTTTACAGCTTACTATCTCTTATTGGCTCTAATTTAGCGATTATTGGTCCTTTATTCTCATCTCATTTCATGCACACTGCAATTGTGTTGGAGACGTCCATAAAATTGTAATCTTGTAAGAAAATGTACAAGGATGCACATGCAACCACTTGATGTGTAAGAAAAATAAAGCAACATATTTTATTTTTGAACCACAGGTGTGAAGCCTGGATCCGTGGTCCATCACATTATTGCATTTAGAGGCCTTCACGTTTCGTAAATTGAACCACCCCTTTTACATCCAACCTATCAACCCGTCCAGAGTGGAATATTAATATGTTATTTTTAAAAAATGAGGTACTTTTTTACCGGTTCTTTATTGGTAAAATAGGATATTGAATCGGATTTAAAAAGAATCTTTAAAAAAAATGGATAAAAATTAATTTATTTAAATTAGTTAAAATTAATAAATTATTAATTATAAAATAAACCTTTTAAATTATGTATTATATTTTATATTATTTTTTATATTTTTTATATTTGTTTAAATTATTTAAAATTAAATATTATTTTTTATTTGAATTAAAGATGATATAATTTTTAATTACAAAAATGACACGATTTCTTTGTATCAAATTCTCTTCCCCTACCCCACTTAACCTGGTTTTGCAAACATGATTTCACTATAAATATTTAAATGTCCGTACTTGCCCTTTTTATAGGGAGAATTAAATTGAGTTACAGTTATATGGCTACATCTTATAATATAATTTATATTATCTCTAATTATATTTTTAGTGAATTCTACTTAATATAACTTATGCTATCTCTATTTTAAAATGATGAGATTGGCCGTGGCTAGGCTTGTTCCGTCTTTGTCTGGAACGAGCCACAGCATACACACAAAAAGAGTGGCTTTTTTTATTAAAATTTGGTTATTTGATCATAAGAATAATTTAAATTAAAATTTGGAACATAAAACTATTTATCTATTTATTTGGAAAAAATTATATATATATATATATAAACATTTCTGCCACCAAAAAATAAAATTAAATTAAAAAAAGAGAATCACAGAGGAGAAAATTGCAACGATTGAACCAAATAATTGACCGCGGGGGAGTAAAAAATTAATTGAATTAGCTCGAAAAGTACTGCGGACATTAACATTTAGGTTTTTTTTAAACAAAATTTAGGTAATTAGTGAAACCAATCAAGGTAAAGTGCGTTAACTGTGCTCTCAATTCTTTAACCAGAGCCTCTTTACCCTCTTCCTCTTCTCCGCTATATAACGACATGAAGGAAGCCCAAGCTCCTTCCCCCACTCTCCCTCATCCTCTCCCTTCTTCACTCCCCGCATATCCTCCCCTCTTCTTCTGGGATAAGGGGTAGCCGCAATTGCTTTGCATCTGCGCCAGAGAGCACTTCTCTTCTAACATTATCTTGATTGGGCTAACCTCCTTCCCCCGTCACTTTCTGTTCCTCTAACTTGAGCTGCTCAAGGCCTGAGCTAAGCCATTGTAATGGGGCATCCTGTTTTATGTGTTTTCCTGCTTTTTCTGCCGGTTGCTTTAGCTGGGCATGACTATGGTCAGGCTCTGAGCAAGGGCATTCTCTTCTTTGAGGCTCAGAGGTCTGGCTACCTCCCTGGTAATCAGAGGGTCAACTGGCGTGCTAATTCCGGCGTCTTTGATGGTAAAGCTAGTGGTGTAAGCTCCTGCCATCCTTCTTCTAAATTTTTAGCTCTCTCTAAGAATTTCCCATCTCTGTTCTCCACATCTAGTACAGTATCACAGCCAAAGAAATCTGCTCTGTTTTTCTCTGCTACACATCTAGTACAATGTCTCTGTTATGTCTATCTACAATGTAGCTTTAATTTGAGGTGCCATTTTCAGATTTGTTGGGTACTCAAATCTGTTCCTTTACATCTGGTACAAAAAAACTACCCCGACATCAAAGTGTAGTTGTTTCAAGTATATTTATATTTACCTCCAATGTTCTCATTCCAAAGGCAAAACCCGACATTGATACACTCACATCTTCACTTGCAAATGCTAGTTCTTGAACAATGGCACTCATGATCTGCATGTGTTGTGGCCATTGCGACAACAGGTTGATCTGGTTGGAGGGTACTACGACGCCGGAGATAACGTGAAGTTCGGACTACCCATGGCCTTCACCATCACCATGCTCTCATGGAGCATCATCGAGTACGGACATCAGATGGCCGCCACCGGCGAGCTCGGCCACGCGATTGAGGCCGTTAAGTGGGGCACCGACTACCTCATCAAAGCCCACGCGGAGCCCGACGTCCTCTACGGCGAGGTCCCGCTCTTCCCCCTCCCTCTCCCCTTCCAAATGCGCCATTTCTGAACCAAAAGTCTCACCTTTTTACATGTGGGTCTTGGCAGGTTGGGGACGGGGACACCGACCACTACTGCTGGCAGCGGCCGGAGGACATGACGACTTCCCGGCGGGCGTACAGGATCGACGCCAGCAACCCAGGGTCCGACCTCGCCGGCGAGACTGCCGCCGCCATGGCCGCCGCCGCTATAGTCTTCCGGCGGTCCCACCCGGCCTACTCCAACGAGCTCTTGACCCATTCCCGACAGGTACACAATGCGCAGTTTACTACATTGTATCATCTACTCTCTTAAATACGTTCTTGAATATTGACCGTTCGATCTTTCCAAAGCATAAAATATGTATAGGATGCTATTTTTTGTTATATAAGAGTTATATTATTTATTTATCTATGCCTGTAAACGAAAGCGTACATCATTTTTTCCAAAGCAATGTAAATCATTTTTGTTAACCTAAAATTGGTAATTATATTTCTTTAATCAAATATAAATGAGATAACACTTGGTTTGTTTTTCTTATTATCGAAGTTGAATAAAATTGGATTTGAAAATTTTTTATATATATTCTAGCGTTTGATAAACTACACACACATACAAAGATCGGATCATTTAATGCGGGTGTCTTAAATCGATCTGATATTACAAGGTGTGTGTCTATATATATATATATATATATATATATATATATATATATATATATATAAAATAGTTAAATACTCAAGTGGTCGTGTAGTTTAGCTTATCAATGTAAGTATGTACCATGGTCTAAACTCATTTTAACCGTAAGATTAGTAGGCAGATGGATCTCAGCCGTCAAGATCTACGAATGAAAGCAGGTCAGGTGACCCGATGTGAGGGGCGTTGTATTAAAGTGATTGAACATCTATCTGCCCAGATGTTTTCATTTGTAGTCTTTATGTCGTAGCCGATTCTCTCCCAAAATAATTTTTATTTTTATTTTATGAATCTTTTAATATTTATTTAATTTTAAATTTTAAATTATAATTATTATTTTATATTATTAAAAAAATATTAGACTATAATTCTTAATTTAAATAATTATATATATATTATTAATTAATTTTAAACATACCCCCCTCATATCGTGCTAGTTTTCTAGAATGCGGCCAAAAATCTTGACTCTTCAATTATTTCGTGAGATAGATGTTGGCCGGTAAGATCTATCGTATGAAATGCTATCACGTGAACCGATCTGTCGGTGGGACCTCTGTCCGTAGGATGACACGATCACGTGATCGGTTCAACGGCCTATGTTTGTTCCGCTTACTAGCCGAATTGTCCAAAATACACTTTCCTTTAGCGGTATCTTTTCGTAGAGAGTGGGGGCTTTTCGGTCAGTGAGATTGAAAATGGCATTAATGGGGGTGGGGGCCCTATAAGCGGATCTATGTGATCTTGTCGGTGAAGTTGTTGGCCAGGCCCCACGTCAGATGGTTGGTTAGTACATTTAACGGCTCTTCATGTGCCGTGGCTCCCCACGGGCCTATGTTTTCTCCCTCCTAAGTTAAGAGTTTTCCAATTTTTGAACTTGAGGGTAATAAGATTTTGATTTGCTTAGTTGCATCTTAATTTCTACCAATTTATGTCGAATTGTGGTTAAATTGATTTTTTTCTTATTGTAATTTCAGTTGTTCGAGTTTGGTGACAAATATAGAGGCAAATACGACAGCAGCATTACTGTTGCTAGGAAATACTACCGATCCTTCAGTGGTTATGCAGTAAGTCTGTGTTAGGTGTTGGGTTTGTAAAGTTGGTAAATCTATTTTTCTTTGGTATGATTATGATGTTTATTTAGCACTAATGGTATGGAATGCTGGCTGTGGTAGGATGAGCTTTTGTGGGCAGCAGCTTGGCTGTACCATGCAACTCAAAACCAGTACTATCTGAACTATCTTGGCAACAATGGTGTTTCTCTTGGTGGGACTGGTTGGGCCATGACCGAGTTTGGTTGGGATGTCAAGTATGCTGGTGTCCAAGTTCTTGTTTCCAAGGTGATCTTCTTTAATAAACAAAAAGAATGACACATTAATTCATGGAAATCAATTGAAGCTCAAGGGCAAATCTTTTATTGGGTTATTAAATTATTTTGTATTGGACATGGGCAGATATTAATGCAAGGGAGAGGGGCACATCACTCACCAGTGTTTGAGAGGTTCCAGGAGAAGGCAGAGTTTTTCTTGTGCTCATGCCTTGGTAAGGGCAGCAGGAATATGCAGAGAACCCCTGGAGGATTGCTTTTCCGGCAAAGCTGGAATAATATGCAATTCGTCACCAGTGCATCCTTTTTGCTCACTGTTTACTCAGATTACCTTGCTTCTTCTGGAGGAAGCCTTCATTGTGCTGCTGGAACTGTGCCATCCCGTGAACTTCTCTCCTTTGCCAAATCTCAGGTGAATTATATATTTCAATACTCAAGTGCATTAGTTATCTATGTTTATGATTCATGAGGGCTTTTTTTCTCAATTGGTTAGTGTTTGTTCAATGATATGGAGCTCAGGTTGATTACATTCTTGGGGATAACCCTAGAGCTACTAGCTACATGGTGGGATATGGAAGCAACTACCCGAGACAGGTTCACCACCGGGCTTCCTCTATTGTCTCCATTAAGGTGAATCCCTCTTTTGTGAGCTGCAGAGGGGGCTATGATACCTGGTACTTGCGGAAGGGAGGTGACCCTAACCTTCTTGTTGGTGCCGTTGTTGGTGGTCCGGATGCTTATGACAACTTCGCGGATGAGAGAGATAACTACGAGCAGACAGAGCCTGCGACCTATAACAATGCTCCTCTTCTAGGGATACTTGCTCGTCTTCATGGTGGCAATGGTGGATTCAACCAGCTTCTTCCTGGTATCGTCCTTGTACTTGCAGTAGCTTCTTGCCACCATTTGTTTCTTTTAAATTTACTCTACTGAAAATGGCTTTGTTTACAGTTGATCTTCCAAATGTACCGGTTCAAAACCACCTGAATCCTGCTCCTCAAGCCAAACCTCTTCCACCTCTCGTCACTAAACCAAGTCCTACTTCTGGTACGTTCTATTATCGATTACATCCACTGTTGGCGTCTAATTATTCCCCTTAGATAAATGATCATGATCACATTGTCATTTCATTTCATAACTTTGTTGTGCCATGGATTCTACTTTAATGTTGTTGTAGGTAAAATTGGTGGACAAATCATTGTAGAGCAGAAAAAAACTGCATCTTGGAGTGCAAAGGGAATAACCTACTACAGATACTCCACCATCCTCACCAACAAGTCTGGAAAAACTGTCAAGGATCTGAAGGTGTCAATTGAAAAGCTTTATGGACCTTTGTGGGGTCTTACAAAATCCGAAGAGAGCTATGGATTTCCATCATGGATGAATTCATTGGCCGACGGTAAAAGCCTTGAATTCGTGTATATTCACTCTGCTTCTCCTGCTGAGGTGAAAGTTGGTGATTACACACTGGAGTGATAATCCAAGAAGAAGATTGGTTCTTTAGGTGTGCAGCTACATAGTAAAAAGTACAGTTGAAAAGGTAACTTCTCCTTATCTGCCCGGGTTTTAGTGGGTTTGGTCTAGTTCCTAAGCTCAACTCTAGTAAAAGGAAATAAGAAGGAAGCATGGAGAAAGTAGTGAAGAGACAACGGCAAAGAAGTGCTCATCCTCTGTCTCCTATGCTTCTTGTTTGTCTTTCAATTGTTCCTACACTTCATTTTACTTCACTTCAGCTGAAATGAAAAGGTTGTTTTGGCTGAACAGTTTCACTGTTTATGATTTGGTTTCTTTCATGTAATAGAAAGATCTTTGGGCTCTTCGAAACTCTCTTTTTATGTTATTTCTTATGTTATCAATATCTGTTGTTCCACAATTTCTCTCTTCGTTGCAATTTTTGTAGGCCTCTGATGTTGCAAACCAAAACCACCTGGCAAACACCTCAAGGCCGCCCTTCAATTTCCATATACGTTTGTCTAATAGCAAACCAGTTGAATTGAACGCCAATAAGTAACAAGTAACAACCGCAAATTCTTGGGTCTTCAATTCCATCTTATTTTTGTCGCTATATTTCTGAAAGCATAACATGGATCCCTATCATAATTGAATTTTGTTCATCTAATATTGCCTTTGTGATAATAATTGTTGGTTTGAGAATCAGTTTGAATCAATCCAAATTAAAAAAAGGGTTAAAAAATGATCCAAACTGGTTTAGAAAATTAAAACATTTTGAAAAAGGCTTAATTCCTAGAAATTAAAAGAACACAACTTTTGAAGTCAAGGTCTGGGTTAGTTAGCTATCGAAGCCGAGCCAAAGCCAGAGTTTTGAACGATCTTCAAAAAAAAAAGAGGATTCCTTATTGATGAACAAGAGAAGATCGAAATGTTCGATTTATTTATGACAATCAAGATCAACACATAAGCTCGTTTGCCAGATGCAATAGCCACTCTTGATTTGAACAAAGATCACTTAGCTCCAATAATAATTAGTAGGAAGCTGTTTATTAACTGTATTGTCTCCTGCATATATTATCTCGGCAAAACGATGAACAACAAACAAATCTACGGATCCTTAATCCTGCAAACAGAAATTAAAAACAAGCACTATAAAAGAAAAAACAATAGAACAAATCAAAACATAGCACAAATTTATAATCGATGCCTTGCTTAGAAAAATCAACACCTTGGGCTAATGGGCTCGTCAATCTTAACGTTGCACTTCCTTGGTAGCTCGGATGCACGTTTTGGGTCCAAGTTGGGGATTTCTCCGGCCTGACTCTTGAGGCTTTTGCAAATGGCCTGCCGTTCTGCCCTGGTGTCGCCCATGTCAGCGACCCTCTTCACCCCTCTGCAACAGTTGGTGAGGGTGCATCGCCGTGTAGCTCAAAAACATCACAACCACCACAACAAGCAAAATGGCACGCCCCATTTGTGTTTCTTTTTACTATCCCCTAATTGCAAAAATTAGAATAGGAATCAAAATTGATTTTTGACCGTTTCACGGAATCACATCGAATCGATTTAAATCGGTCAAGAATCAGTTTAATTGAATCAATCCAAATTAATCTTATATAGAAATTTTAACTTAGTCAAAATTATAGGTTATTAATTATAGAACATTATATTATAATATTATAATATATATTATCTTTTATGATATTTTTTTAATATTTTTTAATTTTATTTTTAATTATTTAAAATTAGTTATTATTTTTAATTTAAGTCAAATATAAGTCAAATTTTAATTACGAAAATATCATGACTATTTCTTTATTTTTTTATCTTTTATCTCTCCCAAACTTGCCACCCTCCTTCCCCATTGCCATTGCCCCTGTCGTGCCCCACCTCTCCCTGCCAGCCCTGCCCCGTCCCTCCCTGCTGCCACTGGCCTGTCCCTCGCTGCCACTGGCCTGTCCCTCGCTGCCGCTGTCGCCGCCTTGCCCCTCCTCCCCCCGTCAACAGCGCCCCTCACCCCGCACTGCCACCCCCTTCTGCCCCTCTAGATCCTCTCCCTCCGCCCACCACCTAGCCCCTTCATCGCCCAGTCGTCGCCCTTGCCGCTCGCCGCTCACCATCACCGTCGCCGCATGGTCTATCGTCGCCGTCCAAAATCGGGCTCTTCGCTCTCTTAATTGGATAATTGGGCTTACCAAATATTTTACGTTTTACCATTATGATTTTTATGCTCCATGAAATGTAAAATAAAAGATTTTATAACAAATGCCTAATGGAGGGGCCCATGCGGATCAAGCTGAACAAGAAAATGAACACGAGGGCATAAAAGAACATACAAAATTAACGATATACATGAAATTTATACGATTGTATTTATTTACTTATCTTAGTTAGACCTGAAGGGTTCACCGTCAAAACACCATGCAAGCTGCTGTAGCCACTAGTACTCGATCTTCCCCTCCTCAGCTCAAAAAATTAAACATATATACATGTATCAACAACCGCTACCACCGGTTAAAGTACGTATATGGGACCAAGAACAACATCTTCAAAAAGGACATTAATCTTGAAGCTATTTTTACATTGACATGAATAAACGTATGTACATGAGTAGTTGGACGAGCAAGTAAGTACAGCAAATAGAGCTCGGTGGAACTTAATAAAGTGAAACAGAGTAGTAGCACAGGACGCAATAGATAATCTCTACTAGGAAGCCTCAGTTGTGACTGTCAACCCAAGATATATCAAAGAATTAAATATACATTTTGTGGTTCTTTCACAGTTTTCTACAGTAAACTCTATCACATTTCACTTAAGACATACATAATCAATGTTAATGTCATAATATTCAAGGTAGGAAATTCAGGAGTTCTTTACATTTTTCACATATTCTTAACTCATTATATTTATATAAAATATTAATATCATATCTATCTTTTAACTCCTCTAAAGCCTAACATATTTTTATTCTTGACATCCTTTCCTCGATTATATTTATACCATCTCACCATCTTCCTTTATCTTCTTTTTTTATCTCTTTTTCCATTAGTGTTCTATTCATCTTAGTCCTTTGCTATTCTTCTCTTATAAGCTTTTACTTCAAAGACTCATCCTATTTGCATTGACTCGGGGGCTTGTTTGTGCACGAATTTTACGATATTACGAGGGTTGGAGCTCATTGATTCACTTGATGGAAGGCTGAGACATTTGCGTGTGGGGTTGAGTCAAGATAGAGTTGATCCAAGGCGCCTTTGTTACAAAAATCGAGAGTTAATGATCAACAAAGTATAAATAATAAGGACGAAGAGGGTTAAATGCAAATACACGAGTTAATTGATGATGAGTCGCCACTCACAATCCACTCAATGATGATTTTTTACAATTTACATTCAAAGTAGATTTTTTGCTGCTTTTGGTGTGTTGACTCCAAGTCTGTGCGCTTTGAAGCACGGAAAGGATGTTAAATCATCCGCAGACCGAAAGGGCAGTGAACCGGCTCAGGTCATAAAATAGCTGAACAGGGCTCGGCTTGGCGGCTGAAACAAATGGCATACGCGGGTATTGGGCTAAAACTATGTGCGCCCGGTGGAAAGTGGCATTCGGTGCGCCAACAACATGGCTGGCACGAACCGGGTCGCGGTCAAGTATTCGACTCGGTCAAAATAGCCGGGCAGCATGGATCTCATCACGGGCGCAGACAAGACCGCGAATAGGACACATACCCGGGCCAGATGTGACCCGTATGCACGGGTGCAACGCCGGTAGGGATAGGTCTCTGGCGACGGCTACTGTAGTGGCAGTTGGGTCCGACTACACCCCAGAACTGTTGGTCTCGAACGGGGGAGTCAACCAGGAGTGGTCCGGTGTGGGAGACGTTGGCTGCCAGCTGCGAGATCGTCGAAAAGATCTCGGGATAAGGATGTATCACCAAGAATTTGGCGGCTTGTTCCGGCGATCGGCAAAGGAAAATTCTGTGGGACTTGATTAGGGCTTGTAGCTGGTAATGAGGGGAGTCTTTTTGGACCTGACAGTACGGCCGGGGATTGCCTAGGCTGGCTGAACGACGACTTTGAAGTTGGTGGCAGCCCGTGGCAGGGCTTGGACTTCAAGAGGGAAGTAAGAGCTTCCCGTGTGTCACAGACGTGATTCATGGACGTGCCGGGAACTAGGATTTGGGTATTATCCCTAGGTGTCCCGCGTTCATGATAGGGTAGCAGTGGCTATCCGAGTGGTGGAAACAACATGCGGAGGCTAACCCGTGTTGAGTTGTAGGTTGTAAACCGAGGTGCACGAGCTGCTGTGTGATCGAACATGGCTATGGAGCATGGCGTCGAGTTACAGCAGTGGTGTCGGCACATGGGTCAGTATTAGGTGTATCGAGCATGTGGCCGAGTCCAAGAAGAAACCTCAAGTTGCTGCTGATCGCTATTTGGGTCGGCAGGGTGAGGTTCTGGTGCAACCGTGGACCGAGTGGACCGAGCAAGCTACCGAGCCGAGGATGCAGCACAGGGTGCCAAGTGTTCGCTAGTACCAAGCAAAATAGCGGAACTGTGCTGGAAAACTGTACCGAGCACTGTAGCGGCTAGCGCGAGGTCGTGCGCGCTGGTGTGCGCGCGAGTGGGTATGAGTTAGGCTCCAAAGCAAGCACCGGTCTTGGCTCCAAAGAGAGAATTGGTCGAGGCTCCAGGGGCAGAATCTTTTTGCCACTTGGGGTATGAGTTGCTTCTTCGTGTGGACATACTCGATGCTTTGTTGCCCTTTTGGCTTCATCATCTTTCATTGTCTAGTAGAGCCTTGATCTTCGACGTGATCTTCTCAAACCTCTCTTCAGAAATGTCAGGGATTGATGAGCGTTTAACTGGTGGAGGAGTCTATGGAATGGCATGTTGAGGCATCGCGAATGCTTAAGGGTAGTAAGGTGAAAGACTGGCTTCATGTCATGGCCAAGGCATTGGGTAAGGAGGCGGGCATATTGGAGGTCCACAACACCAACTCCGGTCCAAAGTTGTGGGAATGACACTGGATGGGGATATGGTATTATGTTGTTGGAAGGTTGACCATCACCCCGTGGAAGTTGCAATGTGTTGTATGGTTGCTGTGACAACCTTCACATAGCCCCAATTTTAAACTTCTTGCCTCAAAAATTTCTGCAATAAAAAATAAAATCCCTAAAAGGGAAACTTAGTTCTTTGACCGCCTTGACTCTACTGCGACATCTTCGGCAACATCTACTGTATTTGTAATCTTTGGCCTTGTGTACGAAGAAACTTGAAACTTTTGCATAGATCCCTTTGTACAAGAATTTTGCACATCCTGACTCGATGGAAGGCTGAGATGCTTATTGACCAAAGGCGGCCTTATCATTAAAATCGACGATCAACTATGCATAAAAAATAAGAGACAAAGAAGATTTTTTAAGTAGTTTTGCGTGGTTCAAGGCGAATCTACGGGTCAATCTATGATGAGTCACCACTCATAATCTATTGCTCGATGATTTTTTATAATTTGTAATCAAAGTGGATTTTTTGTCACTTTTGACGTTTTAACTCCAAATGTGTGCGCTTCCCAAAACTTTAAACTAGTCTTTGTGGTACTCTGATGAGAAAATGAACCTCACCAATACGAAAAAAATCATCAAAAAATAGTGGGGTATCAATTTTTGTGCGAATTGGAGCACGGGAAGGCTGTTAAATCGTCCCCGGATCGAAGAGGAAGTGAACCGGACTGGCTTCGGGTCGGACAATAGCTGAACCCGGTTCAGTTTGGCAGCTGAACCAAGTAGCGTATATAGGTGGTGTGCTGAAAGTGCGTGCACCAGGTGGAAAGTGGTGTGCGGGCGCGAACCTAGTTGCAGCCAAGTCTTCAGACTTGGTCAAGATTGCAGGGCAGCATGAATCTTATCACGGGTGCGGACAGGACAACGAACACATACAGTTATCTAGGCTAAATGTGACCCCTTTGCACAGGTGCAACGCTAGTATGGATAGGGCTCCAGTGATGGTTTGTTACAGCCTTAGTCCATGGACGCACTGGGTGCTGAGGTTGGGCAGCTGTTCTAGGCACAACCGGTCCAAGATGAGTAGTAGGGGCTATTCGAGTGGTGAAACAGCTAACTGAGGTTAACACGTGTTATAATTGCAGGGCTGACAAACTAAGTGGTTGCACTCGAGCGACAAGGAAACCTCAAGATGTGCTAGTCGAGTGCTGGTGACCAAGCATCGCAACCAAACATGATGGGCATGTCGACATATGCGTCGGCAGAGCAAGGTTGTGGACAACCGAGCGTACTGAGCAGTGCTGATCATTCTGCCGATGTAACGACCGGCCCGTTCCGAGCCACGAGCCAAGTGTTACATTATGAAACTAAGTGTCTAATAAATTAATTTTTTTATTAATTTTTAAAATTTTAAATAAATTCATAACAATAAATTTAATATAAAATTGCTCGGAATAATCTAAGCTTATGAACTGAACCAAAATCCTACTACCATACAAACAATCTCGAGAAAAGAATAGTCCAATAATAGAGTCCTCTAGCTATCCCGACTTTACCCATCCCCATCCTTCCATGCTCATACCTGCGAAGGCAATTCTGCGTTAGTGATAAAACCATTAAATAGCATAATTAAATGAAACAAGTCAATATAATCCCTATTATCGTTTCAAGAGTCTTTTAGTTGTTATGAGCCTAAGCCGAGCTCGTTATATGCTGGGAAGGGTGGCCACCTCATCTAGCTACCATCCCATGCATGCACACACACGCTACGTGGCCAACGGCCTGTAGTTACTGATACTTGCCATTGACTTACCCTCTCGATATCATAAGTGCAGAATGAGCCGTCTTGTGCCATTGTGCCCTGTCACCCCTTTTGGCATGGGGGCAGGTGTTCAATCTTTCAGGGGGTGCTGCCTTGTGTCGAATTAAGTCGACCCCGGTTGCGCTCGGTGCATGGTGATCGGACACTCGAGTCGACCAAGACTCCCATATAGTAATTTCAAAGGGTGCAGCACTGTGTCAGACTGAGTAAATTCCCCCGGTTTTACTCGGTTTGTGTGAGACTGAGTAAATTCCCCGGTTTTACTCGGTGCATGGTGATCGAATCTGGGCTCAGGACGACGAAGGCTGCAAAAAAGGGAAAATACAACATTTCAAATAATTATATGGACCTGGAATTGTGATGAGGTACCCGCAACTACGACACAGGATCTTAATATAGATGTAATTTTTCTAAAGCCAAATGTGCTCACAAGTTATCCAGAGGATGTTTAATTTAACAATAGAATTTTCCTTTATATAGAAGAATATGTGTAGAATTCAAGAAGTCACTATTAAACTTTATTAATATGTGTGGAATTTAACAAGTCACTATATTAAACTTTATTAACATATGTGAAATTTAAGAAGTCACTACATTAAATTTTATAGAAAAGAACGTAATCAGTCATAATTATATCATTCAGTGTACCGATATGCTAAAGGTCATAATTGATAATTTATAATATTAATTTTTTAAGAATTAATTTAATTAAATAATATTTATGGTTCGTTTGTAAGATTTACAAAACCCTAAATAAAATAATCTAATTATTTTTTTCGGGGTTTTACAATCTCCCCAGCTTGGGAATTTTCGTCCTCAAAAATATAATAGGGTCATGAGTAGAATTTTTGTTTTTATTATTATTATATTATTATTATTTATTTATTTTTAATCATTGCCACTCATATGCATAGCTAAAGTGGGGCACACTTTCCCATGACACTGTTATCTATATCGCACAGGTGTCCCATACTACTTATACTACCTAGATAACACATCTAATTGTAAAGGCATCCCATATATTTTCATTGGCTTAAGTGTCACGTGCACCTAGCATGACACATCAGTGGGACACCCATAATTATTTACCATCTAAAATAATGAAAATTAATTCCGTAAAAGAATGACCAATTCGTATCTAAAAGATATTTTACCCTTGGGACAATGGACTCTTAGACTTTCAACAAGGTAATGATTGATTTGCATGGTTTCGTGGGAAACACAGCTCTGATACCATCGGTAATGACCCACCCGTTCCGAGCCACGAGCCAAGTGTTACAATATGAAACTAAGTGTCTCATAAATTAATTTCCTATTAATTTTCAAGATTTTAAATAAATTCATAACAATAAATTTAATATAAAAATGCTTGGAATAATCTAAGCCACATAAACGGAACCAAAATCCCTCAACCATGCAAACAATCTCAAGAAAAAATATTCCAATAATAGAGTCTTCAAGCTGTCCCATCTCTACCCATCCTTCCATGCTCATACCTGCGGAGGCAATTCCGCGTTAGTGATAAAACCCTTAAATGACATAATTAAATGAAACAAATCAATATAATCCCTATTATCGTTTCAAGAGTCTTTTAGTTGTTATGAGCCTATGTCGAGCTCGTTATATGCTGGGAAGGGTGGTCACCTCATCCAGCTACCATCCCATGCATGCGCACAAGCGCTACGTGGCCCACAGCCTGTAGTTATTGATATTTGCCATTAACTTACCCTCTCGGTATCACAAGTGCATAATAAGCCGTCTTGTGCCATTGCGCCCTGTCACCCCTTTTGGCATGTGGGCAAGTGTTCAATCTTTTAGGGGGCGTTGCCTTGCGTCGAATTAAGTCGACCGCGGTTGCACTCGGTGTATGGTGATCGGACACTCGAGTCGACCAAGACTCCCACATAGTAATTTCAAAGGGTGCGACACCGTGTCAGACTGAGTCAATTCCTTGACCCCGGTTGCACTCGGTGCATAGTGGTCGAATCTGGGCTCATGCCGACCAAGGCTGCAAAAAGGGAAAATACAACATTTCAAATAATTATATGGACCTGGAATTGTGATGAGGTACCCGCAACTACGACACAAGATCTTAATATGGATGTAATTTCTCTAAAGCTAAATGTGCTCACAAGTTATCCAGATGACGTTTCATTTAACAACAAAACTCTCCTTTATATAGAAGAATATGTGTAGAATTAAAAAAGTCATTATATTAAACTTTATTAATATATGTGAAATTTAAGAAGTCACTACATTAAATTTCATAGAAAAGAACGTAATCAGTCATAATTATATCATTCAGTGTACCGATTTTAAGAAGTCACTATATTAAACTTTATTAATATATGTGAAATTTAAGAAGTCAATACATTAAATTTTATAGAAAAGAACGTAATCAGTCATAATTATATCATTCAGTGTACCGATATGCTTAAGGTCATAATTGATAATTTATAATATTAATTTTTTAAAGAATTAATTTAATTAAATAATATTTATGGTTCGTTGTAAGATTTACAAAGCCCTAAATAAAATAACCTAATTATTTTTTTGGGGGTTTTACAACCGAGTAGTGGATCAAGCAGAGTACCGAGGAGTGTATGAGCAGCATGCCGAGGAGTGGGCCAAGCAGTGTGCCGAGCAGCACAATAGTATCGAGCCAAATACCAGTATTGGGTGTCGGCACGAGCATGAGGCATGTTTGGTAGTGGGCGCGAGCAACAAGTGACTGCGGTACCGAGTGGAAGGGCATACCGAACCAAATAGCATCATGCCGGTATTTGGAGCGGTAGCAAGATCGCAGCAAAAGCGTGTGCCAGTATTTGGAGCGGTACATGATATCCAGCAGAGGCGCACTCCAACTTTTGCTATGGCGACTGTGGATGGATTTTGAGGTTGTTCTGTTATGTGAACATGAGCCAGGGTCGATCTAGGGGGTCATTGCATGTAAACAAGTTGATCGAGGGTGACAACTTGGGGTTGTGATTGTGAGGACATCTTGTGAGCGGGGTGCTCTTTGTTCTCGCTGCTCTTTAGAGGAAGAGTCACGCACCATGGGGTTTGCATGTCCATTGTTTCAATCGATCATGGTAGATGATTGCTTGTTTCCTTGTTTTCTGATAATTGATTCAAGGTTGGGACAGGGATCCTGTAATTGTGGTGTCGGCGTTTGATTTTATGGTATTGAAAGCCTGTCTTGCAATTCCGGGATAAGGCTGCAATACCGACCAGGGGGATCGGTGTTTGGGGATCGATATAGGGTGTTCGATCATAGTCGCTGCATACTACTACTTGGCAAGGTTTATATTTATTGCGTGTTGATTGGTCGTGAATTATTTATCGATAGTCGATCAGCAATACCGGGCGCTGGGCAGTTGAGTGTCGGTAATTGTGATCGGCGTTGCACTCTGTTTGTAGGAACGAGTGGGGTAATCTTGTGCCGCTATTCTGAGCAGTATTTGTGTGTCGCTATTTGCAATGGCATTGTCCAGACGCAAGGGGTTGCTTTGTGCCGCTAATTGTGGCGGTGTTTCTATTGCGTGTTGATCAATAGGATGGTATTTCAGGGACTGGAATATACTGTGCGGTGTGTGTTTGGGGTGAAAAATTTTGCTTCATATTGGATGCCCGTGATAGAGGTATCAGAGCCAAGGTTCGATGGAACCTAGGGTGACGAAGCAGGTCTGGTTAAGCAAGTGCACACATTACTTTCAGGGGAAGGTACTCCACGTACTACCGTTTAACCAATCTGATGGATACACAATCTACCGATGCTCTCAGGGAGAGAGTGGCACGGCTGTGCTGGTAGGAGGGCCTACCAGTGATGGAGACGGACATACCACCTTCGACAAGCTATAGTCCTTGGAAGAAGGGTTGTGGGACTTGAATACTCGGTTTACCACTTTGGCCAAGTCCAGTCATGCAAGGGGTGAAACAGCGGAGATGGGTGATCTCTGGGCTGCTATTGAGACATTACATACAAATGTAGTTTTGCTCAAGCAAGTGTGAATGAGGCAGCCTCAGCAAGGTATTGCTGATCGTGCAGCAGAAGAAGCCGTTTTGGGAAGGCTCAAGGTACCCGAGCCAAAGAAGTTCGAGGGGAATAGATTAGCCAGGGATTTAGAGAACTTCATCTGGGACATGCAGGAATACTTCACTGCGAAAGTTCCAAAAGATAGACAAGTTTCGATGGCCAGTATGTTTATGACTGGGGATGCCAAGTTATGGTATCATTGCCGCACCGAAGAGGATGATGCTATTGGTCGACCCCAGGTTGAGACTTGGAAGTCCTTGAAAAAGGGGCTCCGAGAATAGTTCTTGCCAACCAACACTACATAGGTGGCAAGGTCTCAACTGCAGCGGTTGAGGCAAACAGGAACAGTGAGGGAGTACATCAAAGAATTCATCTCTTGTCTCCTTGACATCAAAAATATGTCTGAGGATGATAAGTTATTCAACTTCATCAATGGTTTGCAATCATTGGTGCAGATAGAACTTAAGAGGAAGAAAGTACAGGATTTGCCCATGGCTTTGGTGGCAGCTGATGCTCTAGTGGATCTCAAGCCGGTGGCTAGCAATGCAGATATTGGGTTGGGTAGGAAATCCCAGAGTGTTCAAGGGAGTCATCGGGATGGCAAGACAAAGCTGTCCAAACCACCAAAGAAGAAGTGGCAGAACTTTAGGGCAAGAAATTAGGACTGAAAGGTGGCTGATGCAAAGAAGTCTGGGTGTTTTCTATGTAATGGACCGCATCTGGCTAGGGAGTGCCCGACCAAGGGCAAGCTGAGTGCCATGGTGGCTGACGCAAACCGGGACCAGAAGGATGTGGGGCCTTCTGCTCGAGCATCTACCCTTCAGATACTCCTGGCATTGAGAGCTGGATGAGCAGCTTCGGGGGAGCTCATTTGATGTTTGTTCCATGTGTAGTGAATGGGAGGAAGGTTTCAGCCTTGATTAATACTGGGGCGACACAGAGTTTTATCTCCAAGGGGATGGCTACAGAGCTAGAGCTGAAGACCGGGACCAACACAAGTAGGATTAAGGAAGTGAATTCTCAGGTAAGGCAGGTTGATGGCATCTCTAAAAATGTCAGACTGCGCTTGGGGGAGTATGAGGGCCAAGTGGATCTCATGGTCATCGAAATGGATGACTTTGGTTTGATCCTCGGCAATGCTTTCATGGGAACTACTGAAGTGGGAGTGTTCCCATAACTAGAAGGTATACTGATCATGGATAAGGGGGTGCAAGCTTTATTTGTGCCAGTGAGAGTCCTTCTAAGGTAGAGGACTGCACTTTCGGTAATGAGCACTTGTCGGCAATGCAAGTGGTTTGAGGGTGCAAGCAGAGCGCCACAACTTATCTTGCTGTGATGATGGAGGTCCAACCAGACCATGTGGTGGTGGTGCCGTACGAGTTACTAGGGCTGTTGGAAGAGTATTCTGACATTATGCCAGCAGAGTTGCCAGACGGGTTACCTTGTAACACCCCAAATCCGGTTCACACTCATGAACCGAACCGGCATGTTACCAGTCCCGGTTAGGTCGGCTAACCCGAACCTAACTCATACGGATCCAATCTCGGTGTCTTAAGATGTAGATACGCCTTGTCATGCATGGATAAATTCATAAAACCCTAACATGATACTACATGGATGACATGCAACTTAAATTTCACACCAACACAATTACAATCAAAATTAGTAAAAATTCTAAAATGAAAGGGACAGAATTTCCCCTAAAAATGCAATTAGGGGCCACCCTGTCAAAATCGTATATTCAAACATATATACGTATAGCAACAATAGCATTCACACATACTTCGAATCTATTTTACTCATCATTCTCTGAACTTTGGGTCCTAACCCATCACACTTTTGCTGTGCTACTTTGATCATTTCTCATTCTATCTTGTCTCATGCATTTGAACATGTCATTCACAATATAATAACATAATAACACAAAATTAAACATTCAGAAATCTAACATGTATGTGTGTACAAGGCCTCATTGCTCCTCCGTCCAAGCTGGCTCCTCCAACTCGTGATTATTACCTACATATAGTATAAAAACACGTTAGTAACAAGCGTTACTGGTCCGGAAAATAAAATAACTATAACAAGCTGGCTATGAGAGCAAACTCTCATATGAAAGAAAACATCATATACTCCACGTGAACACTCTGAAGGGCATTACTAAGGAGCCACTGGGCTGCAGACCCGGTAGCATCCCGAACTTACTGATCTGCTACTGGTACTATGCCGCTCTCGGCACTTCTTTTTCAGTACTTCTTGTGAAACTTTATCCTAAGCCCTCTCCTTACCTCCATATTTCTCCTAGCCTTGAGCACGAAGGCCGAGTACTCTCAGGCAGTCGCCTTTAGTACCCTTTGAACCACAAGTCCGCACATGCGCTGTACTAAATAGTACCCGTAAACCTCCACGTTCTCCGGGTGTGAGGAACTCAAACGCGGAGTTGTCAAGATCCCTCGGGAATGGAACAGTCCGCTGGCACTAATCCAGAGCCCGCTTTGACTGTCACGGCATCCTCTGCATGGTACGTGCAGTCGATTTCTCCATCTCTTGTCTCACAGAAACGCGAAAACTATATATATATATATATATATATATATATATATATATATATATATATGCTTGGGTAGGGAGTTATATAATAGGCCTAAAGGCAACTTTTGGTGGATCTTATTTTCGAAATCAACCTCGAGGGATCTCATCCTCGAGGGGTTATTAATCCGGAAAATGTTCGGTTAAATGGCCCGAGTTAAATGGGATCCGATAAAACGCCACTTAACCCGTCCTGCAGGCAATAAATTAAACATACAATAGAAAGAGTAAATCAGAGACGAGTCCTAAACGGACCTGGTAGAAGCTCCAACGTGTCATCGCGCCTAGCGGCGAGCTCCTACTTCGTACCTACACATCAAAACTAAATACTAACGCCCGCTAACTAAATGATGAATCACACACAATGACCGTCAATCAGCAATCAAATAATCATAAATATGAAAATACTTCTAACTAATATTATTCATACCAATTGTACTGTATTTTTCCTAAGTTACATCGTACCCGATTAACATGCTCAAATTTACTTTACATCATCAGATCACTTAATATTTACTCATTATCAATCATATCATACATATCATTACTTCTTTCATGCTCAGACTTCTATCATGGGAATCACTCAATCCTATCATATTATGCTAACAATTATTAATTTAAATAATCAATTGGAGGTAATTATACCTCACATTGTCGGCAATCGGCGACGGCTAGGGTTCCGTCGTGTGTCTCGGAGCTCGAATTCGGCACTCCCCGGCGTCCGACGTTCGAACGGGCTCGACTGGGTGAGCCCTGCGGAAGATCCGGTGAATTCCGGCGAATTCCACAAATTCCGGTTTTCCGGCAGCTACTAGCGGTTTTCTGGCACTTCCGGTGGTTTTCCGGCGACAATCGCCGGTGGCGTCTACTGGCCGGAAAGTAGTCGTGTTGGGTACCCTCGGAACCGGCTCGGTGACCCCGACTCATCTCCGCGATCGACGCGGCCAACGAAGGTGGTGGCTCGCCAGAAAATGGCTAAAACAGGGCCGGCGGAGGTGGGTTTAGATCCGGCTGGCCAGGGCGGCGATGGCCTCCGCTCCGGTCGGGGAAGGCCGCTAGGGGTCGAGGGGTCGAGGGTGTCGAGGCAACTACCCGATCATGGCAGTGATGGTCACCGGCGGCGCGGGCGTGGCGCTTGGCACGGTGATCCGGCGTCGCAGCGGCCCGATGGGGGCCAGACTTGGTCGGGGTAGCACGACGACGTCGTCGCGGGGCTAGGCGGCAACGATCGGTGGCCGGGCGGCGCCGGCAGCGGCGGCGGCGACGCTGCACGGGGGCGGCCTCGGGGTTTGGGAAGAAAGGAAGGTGCGGTGGCAAAGTCGTAAATATTACTTGACTCGTTTCCGACTCGAGTCAAAATAATATTTAAGTCGTAAGAAAAATTCCAAAAAATTCGGGAAAAATCCCATAAAATCAAACAACACCAAAAAATCATAATGATATGCTCTAGAACTATCAACCCACCCAAAATGCTCGTAACGCGTCCTAATGCGGTAAACGGCCTAAAACTAATTCTACGATCCACTATATATAAAAATAAAAAAAATCACTGGCATACTCTCATATATTCTGATAACTCATTCTGTTCTGCTGTGTTCATGACGTTATCATCATATACTTGGGTACGCATGACCCTTATAGCTCATACATGCGACCGGCGTCGGCTCGGTACACGTGTCCTGAAACTGACTCAACTCGAAAAATAACGGTCGACCCGACCAGTTCTGAATATAAAACCCTAACTCGAATCGTGGGTTTTACATACCTCCCAAGAGGATGGTCGAACACCAGATCGAGCTGGAGCCAGGGGCGAGAGTACCAGCAAAGGCGCCATATAGAATGTCGCCGAAAGAACTCACAGACATGAAAATCCTGCTAGGGGAGCTGCTGGATTCAGGGAAAATTCAGCCATCAACTACACCGTATGGGGTGCCAGTTCTGTTCCAAGAGAAGCACGATGGATCTTTGAGATTATGTGTCGATTATCAAGGACTAAATATGGTGACCATCAAGAATAAGTACCCTATTCTTTTGATAGCTGATCTGTTTGACGGGCTGAGTGGAGTGCGGGTCTTCACCAAGCTGGACCTAAGGTCAGGTTATTGGCAAATCGGGATCGCGTCGGAGGATGTGCCCAAGACGACTATGGTCACAAGGTATGGGTCGTTTGAATTCCTTGTGATGCCATTTGGGTTGACGAATGCGCCAGCTACATTTTGCAATCTTATGAATGATGTGTTTCACAATTTTTTGGATAAGTTTGTGGTTGTGTATCTGGACGACAAAGTTGAATACAGTGAGTCCATGTCCATGGAGGATCACCGGGGACACCTAAAACAGGTCATGGATCGGCTGAGGGAACATCAGCTCTATGTCAAGAGGGAGAAATGTGAGTTCGGCGTAGGATAAATCAGTTTCTTGGGCCACATAATTGGTCAGGGGTCGGTGTGCATGGAGGAATCGAAGGTCCTAGCTATTGCCGAGTGGCCGGAACTGACTAAGGTGACAGAGGTCAGGACCTTCCTAGGTTTGGCCAATTGCTATCGAAAGTTCATACATGGCTATAGCCATGTAGTTTCACAGTTGACTGATCTAATGAGGAAGGGACAGTCATGGGCGTGGACGGGTTTATGCCAAGCAGCCTTTGATGAACTCAAAGTCGCGATATCATTGGAGCCGATACTGAAGTTGCTGGACTTCAGTCAACCTTTTGAGGTGGTGATAGACACCTCAGACAAAGCCGTCGAAGGAGTACTACAGCAGGATGGTCATCCTATCACTTTTGAGAGTCGGAAGTTGAAGGACGCTGAAACGGGATATTCAGCGCACGAGGAGGAAATGCTCACAGTGGTACACTGTCTTTGAGTGTGGCGGTAAGTTTGTGGTGATTATGAACAATGTTACTAACACTTTCTTCAAGACCCAGAAGAAATTATTGCTGAGGCAAGCCAAGTGGCAGGAATTTCTAGCCAAGTACGACTTTGAGTAGTTGCACCAGCAGGGGAAGACTAATCAAGTGGCAGATGCCCTGAGCCAGGAGAATATGGAAGTGGTGGACGCTATATCAAAGGTCGAGACATTGTTACTGGGGCAGGTTTAAGAGTTTGCAAGGGCGGATCTAGAATATAGGAAGCTGGTTGACAGAATCATTGCGGGACTGGTTCAAAAATATTGGCTAGATGATGGTGTGGTCTATGCGAGTGGCAGTGGGCTTTATATCCCTATAGGTAGGCTAGGATGAAAGTTGATGGAGGAGTCCTACGACACCCAATGGGCAGGACATCCTTGACGGGATAGGAGGTACGCTCTAATGACCAGGTCGTGTTATTGGCCAGGGATGAAGGCCTATGTAGAGGCTTTCGTGAGGTCTTGTCTGGTGTGCCAGCAAGACAAGGTGGAAAAATGACTAGAGGTAGTCTTGCTACGGCCTCTACCAATACCTACGAGACCGTGGAGTTTGGTTTCGATGGACTTTGTGTCTGGGTTCCCTAAGGTTAGGGGAATGTCGTCAGTGATGGTTGTAGTTGATCAATTTTCCAAATATGCCGTAGTTATAGCAACTCCACGTTCATGCTCAGCTGAGAAAGTTGCTGAACTATTCTTTAAGAACGTGGTCAAGCACTTTAGAGTACCGGCGGATATTGTGAGTGATCGTGATGCCAGATTCACAGGCAGATTCTGGACGGGTTTGTTCGGGTTACTGGGGAGTAAGCTAAGCTTTTCTACAGCTAGTCACCCTTAGTCTGATGTGCAAACTGAGAGGACGAATGCTCTACTCGAAGAGTACTTGAGGCATTTCGTCTCAGCCAGTCAGGGGAACTGGTTGGAGCTTCTTGACACGGCACAATTTTGTTACAATCTGCATCGTTGTTCAGTAACGGGGCTGAGTCCTTTCGAGGTTCCAATAAGCTACCAGCCTCTTACACCACTGGAGGTAGCTTTGTAGGGGCGCGGAACAAAGTGTCCAGTTGCATACAAGTTTGTCAGGGATAGGCAAGAGCTGTATGAGGACACGGTGGATTCATTAGCCAAGGCAACACGCCAAATGAAGAAGTATGCCGACTCGAGAAGAAGGCATGTGTCGTTCAGCGTAGCGGACAAGGTAATGCTGAAGCTCACGCCACAAATTTGGTAGAAGATTAAGTGTACCAAAGTGCATCGGGGTTTGGTGCAGCGGTATGATGATCCTTTCAATGTGGAGAAGGTGATCGGGAGGGTGGCTTATAGGCTGAAGCTTCTGGAGAGATATCAAATCCATCTAGTGTTCCATGTTAGCTTTCTCAAGCCATTCCATGAGGATTTGGTCAATCCAAGGAGAGCTCGTCCAAGGAGAGCTCCACCTACTGTCCGGTGATAGTTTGAGAAAAAGGTGGGGAAGGTTTTGGGGCATAGGCAAGGTGCACAAAATACCGGGCCGGAGTATCTTATCAATTGGAGAGGGGAACCGAGGAGTGAAGCTAGCTGGGAGCGAGAGAGGGACTTGTGGTAGTTTGAGCGGCAGATCAGGAAGTACTGGGGAGGACTTAACCCTCTAATGAGGATATCGGATCTCATTGGTGGGGGAGAGCTATTATAGCCTTAGTCCATGGACATACCGGGTGCTAGGGTTGGGTAGTTGTTCCCAGGCACAACCGGGTCCGAGATGAGTAGTAGAGGCTAGTCGAATAGTGAAACAGCTGACCAGGGTTAACACATGCTATAGTTGCAGGGCAAACGAACTAAGTGGTTGTGCTCGAGCGACAAGGAAACCTCAAGATGACGCTAGTCAGGTGCTGGTGACTGAGCATCACAACCAAGCGTGATGGGCGTGTCGGCATATGTGTCGGTAGAGCGAGGTTCTGGGCAACCGAGCGTACCGAGCAGTGCTGATCATTCTATCGAGCAATGTATTGAGCAGAGTACTTAGCAGTGTGTGATCAGCGTGCCAAGCAGTGGGCCGAGCAGCACAACAGTACCTAGCCAAATATCGGTATTGGGTATCAGCATGAGCATGAGGCGTGTTCGGTAGCGGGCACGAGTGACGAGTGGCTGCAGTGCCAAGCGCAGGGGCGTACCGAGCCAAATAGCGGCATGCCGGTATTTGGAGCGATAGTGAGATCACAGTGGTAGCGTGTGCCGGTATTTGGAGCGGTACATGATATCCAATAGAGGCGGACTCTGACTTTTGTGGTGGCGACTGTGGATGGATTTTGAGGTTGTTCTGTTATGCGAACACACGCTAGGGTTGAGCCAGGGGTGAGACGCGATGAATTATAGTTTAACCGAAAGTCTTAGTTGAGGTTTACTGCCGATAAGATACGGTATCTTGGGAGATTGCAGTATCTTATCCTCATGCACAAGCAATGGGTTTGCAACTGTCTCCAAGGGATAAACTTGGATGAATCCAACCAGTATTATGGCTGTAAACACAAAGACGTGGGCATATCTTGGGACAATCTTTTGGAGAAAAGATTAGGAGCAAGATATTGGTTTATCCAGGGTTTACACATGAGGCTTCTCTACAAAAAGAGAAGGCCGACTACAAGAGAGAGAGAGAGAGAGAGAGAGAAGAACGCTAGAATTGTTCTGGTGGAAAGTTTGTGTCTTTCCTGTGGAGTGGAGAGAAATCTCATTAGCAAGGGAACAACGTGAAGTGCTGCAGACCAGTTTCGGGAATTGGATTTTCACGAGTAGCCATTGCATTGGGTTGTCGACGTTTGCCTAAGGATTTAGGTACGGCTTTAGTTCTTCTACAACCTGTTTGCAATTACTGGCCGAGGGTCTTTGCATGTAAACAAGTTGATCAGGGGAGACAACTTGGGGTTGTGATTGTGAGGACATCTTGTGAGCGGGGTGCTCTTTGTTCTCGCTTCTCTTTAGGGGAAGAGTCAAGCACCATGGGGTTTGCATGTCCATGGTTTCAATCGATCATGGTAGATGATTGCTTGTTTCCTTGTTTTCGGATAATTGATTCAAGGTTGGGATAGGGATCCCATAATTGTGGTGTCGGCGTTTGATTTTGTGGTATCGAAAGCCTGTCTTGAAATTCCGGGATAAGGCTGCAATACCGACCAGGGGGATCGGTGTTTGGGGATCGATATAGGGTGATCGATCATAGTCGCTACATACTACTACTTGGCAAAGTTTATATTTACTGCGTGTTGATTGGTCGTGAATTATTTACTGGTAGTCAATCAGCAATACCGGGCGCTGGGCAGTTGAGTGTCGGTAATTGTGATCGGTGTTGCACTGTGTTTGCAAGAACGAGTGGGGTAATCTCATGCCGCTATTTTGAGTGGTATCTGTGTGTTGCTATTTGCAGCAGCATTGTCCAGAGGCAAGGGGTTGCTTTGTGCCGTTGTTTGTGGCGGTGTTTCTGTTGCGTGTTGATTGATAGGCTAGTATTTTAGGGACTGGATTACACCGCGCGGTGTGTGTTTGGGGCGAAAAATTTTGCTTCATATTGGATGCCCGTGACACGGTTACTGTGGGAGTGGCTGGGTTTGTCAACCGCCCAAAACTGTTGGTCTCGAACAAGGGAGTTGACTAGGGGTGGTCCGGTGGTTGAAGAAGGCAGCTATTGGCAGCGAAATCGTCGGACAGATCTCGGAATAGGGATGTATCACAGAAACCAGGTGAGTTGTTCTTCTTCTTTGCTCCAGCGATGAATCTAGCCACTGAGGATGGTGCTGGTGAGGTCGTGGACAAGCTCCATTGAAGGTCTTTGTCCTTGGTTTCAGTCCACTGAACTAAGATATAAAATACCCCCCACTTCACTACACCAGCTTTCGGGGTCTTCACGGCATCTTCGCCTAGTGGCGACAACACTCTGGCAGTCCTCGAAGAAGAGGCTTGCTCTGTAACAACCTGCCCGTTTTGAGTCATGGGCCAAACATTACAACATAAAAATAAATGTCTCATTAATTAATTTTAATTAATTTGTCACCACTATAAATAAATTCACACAGAAGAGTATTAGTTTCTGATTCGAAGTCATGTCATGAAACGACATATAAGTAACACATGCTTGGAATCATCTAAGACCCATGAAAAAAACTGAAATCGGAATACCATGCAAACAGACCAGAAATATAATAACAACTAAAATAAAAAAAATCAAGAATTTAATAAGAGAGTTCTTCTACAATCATCGACTCTAACCCATTTGTCTATGTTTGCACATGCAGAGGGAATTCCGGATTAGTGAAAAAAACCCTAAATCATACAATTACAAGAAATAAGTCATTATATCTCACAACAAAATTAATTAAGTCTTTTATTGATTATGAGCCTATGTTGAGCTTCAATAATGCCTCCTTAGGGTTAGGGTTTTACCCACTTTTTACCTTGGCTGGTTCAAGCTAGTCTCAAGTTGGTTCAAGTCAGTTCAGTTTTTAAACCATTAATATTGGCTTAGATAGCCATATGAGCATGTCATCTAGGTCATTGCAGTGTTTAGTATATGTTTAGGGTTTCTTATAGTATCTCATTTACATACCTGTCAAAGATTTTTGACTATCGGATTTTGTGGGCCTAGTTTGATTTGAGTTTTAAATCTTCACTCGATTGAGTTTAGGGTTTCGAGGCCTTATTTTGTTTTCTTGCCTCAATTTCCATCCATAGAACCATTTTTAGGCCTTAAGTCAATTTTGACTTTTGTCAGCATCGATCTAAAACTTTTCAGCTATATATATATACCCTATGTGGACCCCATTGGTCCACAAATTGTCAGACAATCGGATCTCGCCATGTGGCAAGATCTAGGTGGTACATAGTAAGCCCTAGCCACCCATTTTTCACAAATTTCTCCCACGACTTTGCGATGATTTTCTACCCTTTAGCATCACCGCCACTTTGGGCCACCCCAACGAGTCTCTGTTTCCGCAGTAGCCACCGGTAGAGCTTCTTTGGTTACTAGTTTTCCATCGCCTTCGTCGCTTTCGAGGCATTTTTTGGTGCTGGCGAGCCACCTCCAATCGATCTGACTACCCAAATATATTCCTCACCCGCACGAACTTAACTCGGTCCGACTGAGTCTGATTCAACCCATCTTACTCATGTGGTTTAGCCCATTTGACTCAATCATCTTTTTCACTTGTTTTCGTTCTTTTCTCATCCATTTTCAGTAATTCTGGACTCCCTACATTTTCATATTATTTTTCTTATTTTAATGTTATAGATATTTTCTTTATTTATTATTTATCTTATTTATTTATTATTAATCTTATTTATTTATTATTATTTCTCTTTTGTTATTTATATATTTGTTGATTGTGATGCACAACTATGTGATTGTCTATTATTATTGATGATGTATTTACATATTAATATTAATCTTAATAATATTTATCAATTTTTATTTAATTAATTATTTATTCATTTATCTATTTATTTATTTTTTATTCGTTCACGCATATGTTATTATTTATTTGTGTTTAACTCTATAATCATGTATTTGATAGCTATAATGTTATTATTCATGATTAATTTATATTAAATATTTATTTATTTATCAAATTATTTATTTAGTTATTACTTACTCGTGTATGCGCTCTTATTTACTTGTGTTTAGCCCTGTACTTCTATAATAAATTATGTTATTATTTTATGATTAGTGTTATTTATTCTTATGTATTTATTATTTACCTATTCATTTATGAGTTTATTTATTTAGTTATTTATTATTTATTTGTTGGCAATTTATTGCTTATCATGTCTAGTTTTGTGTGTTGATGTTTAGTTGTAAATTTATTTAGGATCGTCCTTCGTTGTGATGTTATTGTTGAGGTGAGCACAGACTACAATGAAGTAGGTTCCAATGCAGAGATTCTGGAGTATGAGCTCGCTGTAAATATGCTGATACGTTTGGAGCTTAAATCACATATAACACCCCAAATTCGGTTCACTCGCTAACTGAACCAAAATATTATAGGTCATCCGATTAAGTCGGTTTACTCAAACCTAATCCGAATAGATCTTTTCTAGGGGTCTTAAAATGAAAGAAAAATATCGTTATGCATGCATGAGATGCAATGAACCCTAACAGAATAATTCATGAATGACATGACAAATAATTCACACTCAAAAAGAGCACTATAAAATCAAAAAAAATTCCTAAAATAAAATTAACATTGTCCCTTAAAAGTGCAATAATGGATCACCCTGTCAAACAATGTATATATACAACATAACATTAAAAATTATTCTATACACACAACTATTTCCTGTACTACATGACTAGCATTCCATAACTAGGTCTTGATCCATTTGTTCATGCACATTCACATTTCATTCCTAAACTGAGACTTGACCCACTTGCTGATCACATGACAACTCACAACATTTTTACCAACTATGTATACCGTCACGACATTGTTCATAATTAACACCATATAGTTTTCAAGATAACATTTTCACCATCATCAATATATAAACATGATAGCCATAAATAGTCTACAATAGATAAGACCTCACTGCTCCACTGTCCAGGTTGACACGTCCATCTCTTGATCATCACCTACATATATAAACACATCAATAACGAATGTCCAAAATATAACTACAATCTGGCACATGAGTGCTGACTCTCATGTAAAAAGACATATTGATAACATCCTAAACTGATTAATCTGGGGATGCCTCTCTCGACATTTTCTCATTCTTCTGTCCCATGCTAAAAAAATATTAGTAACTCTTAAGCCCTCTCCTGTCTTCTATATTTCTCCTAGCCTTAACCATGAAGGGCAATTTCTCCCTGGTAGTAGCCTTCAGTACCCTTTGAATCACATATCCAAATGTGTACTGTATTAAACAGTACTCGTAAATCTATACGTTTCTCCATGTGTGAGGAAAGTCAAAACACAAAGTTGTCAAGATCCCTCGAGAATTGAACAACCCTCTCACCAATCCAGATCTTGCTGTGACTGGTACCTACACCCCTGATACTACGTGCAAGTCGGTTTCACCATCTCTCATCTTACTAAAAACTCGATAAAATTATATATAGGCCTAACAACAACTTGCAGTGGATCTTGTTTTTGAAATCATACTTGAAAGATCCATCCTTGAAGGTTATTAATCCGAAAAACTATCAGCTAAATAACCCGAGTTAAGTGGGATCTAATAAAACACCACTTAACCCGACATGCAATCAGTAAAATAAATCACAATAGAATAGAATGAACGTCCAGAGACGAGTCCTACAAAGACTTGATAGAAGCTCTAAGCGAGGCCACACGCCTAGGTGGCGAGCTTCTACTCCGCACCTACAGATCAAAACTAAATAATAACGCCTAATCTATCTATATGATGCATGAAAATAATAAATAAAGATATATGATCACAAACATTCCAAGAAAAGAACACAACAAAACAATTGACATTATAAAATCACAATTGTCACTACATAACCTCATAACTCAAAAATAATTAATGACTGCTTCATGAATTCTCAATTCATGCTCAATTCCTAATTCATGCCCATGTCCAGTTTCATTTAATTCTTGGTTCCCAATTCATGAACAATCAACCATGTTAACTAAGTTTATTAGGAATGAGAATTCAGAATATCACCCATTGATCAAAGAGATTCAACAACTAAAAGAAGGATCGATTCTTTGGGAGCCTTCCTTTCTTCAAATAGAACGAATAGAGATAGAATTGTTTTGATTCCCAAAATGCCTTTCTAGATATTCCTCAATATCCTGCTTCCAAAAGAAATTGAAGAGTTCATTGGGAATCCTACAAGATCAATTCATTCATTTTTCTCTGACAGATGGTCAGAACTTCATCTGAATCCTACTGAGAGGTCCACTAGAGATTAGGCGTCTAATTCACTATTCAATCCTTAGTTGATTCCCTAATTATCCAAAATACTTGTTAACACCAATTCATATTCAAAACATGCCACTAAGTCTATCAAATAATTCATAATGTATATACTTGCTCACATGCACTTTCATTATGTTTTATCAATATGAATTGATCCATAATCAATAACATACACATCTTAATCATGATATTTGATTCGCTGTTCGTAATCTAATTCATCAACACATTATGACATACATTACCACCACATCTATATATCCAACTAGGGTCATTTATCATCATTATAAATAGGACACTAGCATTACCTAAGTCGATCTTAAGTATTTAGCGTAATAGTCCATCAACTCATATTTACCTATCATATTTAGATAAGTATTCTACTTATACCAATTCGTGGCAATCGTACAGTACTAATTAAATTCAGGTACTGACATTAATCTACATTCAAATTGTAAAACCTCAACTTTGGGTAAGGGTTTTACCAGCTTGTAGTTTACCTGGTTCAGACTACTTTCGAGTCGATTCGAACGAGTTCAACCCAGAATAATTTTAAGAATATGAGTATGAGGCTCAGATGGCCATATGAGCATGTTATGGAGATTGAGTATGCCGACATGCATATGATAGTTTAAGTTATGATACAGTAGGACATGAGTTATCAGTGTATTCTCGAGGTATATATATGTTTCTTATGAGTTAGCAGGATTTTAGGCCTAAATCTAGGCCTTTGAAGCATTTAGCATCCGTTTGGCATTTTTCAAGTATTTCATTTGCATGTAGCATAAGAATTTTACATCATTTGATTGTGCCCATGTGGGCCCCTCTTGATTTAGTTCAGGGTTCAAGGCCCATTTAACTTTCTTGCCTCGATTCCTGCCTATAAAGTCAATTTTATGACTTGAGTCAGTTTGGACTTTGGACAGTCTCAATCTGACCTTTTTGTCCATATATATAGTGCATGTACCCATAGGTGGGCTCTACTAGGCCACAAGTTGTCAGACATCCCGATCGTGTCACGTGGCAAGATCTGAGCCATCCACTTGGCTTTATCTTTGCCCATTGATTTCCAAAGTTTCCACGATTTTGAAATTTTCCACTATTACGCCGCCGCCACTTCGGCTCGCCACGGTTAGTCTCCACCTCGCCCCAGCCATTGGACTGGCACCCCCATGATCACCTCACAGTCAGCTATCAATTCGTACCCACAATCGCCACTAGTGGCACCGCGATTGCTGCTGGCGACGGAGTTTTTCCTACCAGTTTCCACCATCGTCGCAACTATTCGAGCCATTTTCTGGCACCAGTGAGCCACCTCCAGCCGGTCCGACCACCCAGACAGGTTCATCTTGCTGTGATCTACATTTTGAGACCACCCACCACCACCGCCATGGCCAAGATCGCCGCCGGTGGCGCTGCCCCCCCAACGGCTATACTACACCTTTCCAGCAATTTTCTGGCCAACCAGTGGCCGAAATCCACCGATCGTCACCACCAGCACCTCCTCCATCCTCCCCTCTATCAATCCCAACTGGCTGTGACCCTAGTTGCGCCGCCATCGGCATCTTTTGGCAACAGACACCACCACCCCCATCCAGTCTGTTTACCTAATTTGCGTTCACCTGCCCGCCTACCGCGTTCGCGCTCGCCTGGTCATACCCAAGCCCGCCAGCCCATGTCTATATTCATGCCGATCAGCCCAGCCGACCCTAGCCCAACAGTTTATTTGACCCAGATCATGTGGACTCAGCCCAATTTGGTCTAGTTCAGCTTGGTTCGGTCTGGTTCAGCTCATTTTCGAACCGTTTTCATCCATTCTTACACCGTTTTTGGTAATTCAGAAACCTCTATATTAGTTTAGATGTATATTCTCATGATTCAGCATGCTTGGGTGTTATGATTATTTTTCTTTATTTATTTATTATTATTATTCATTTCGTATGATTCATGTATTTATTGATTATAATGCATATCTATATGATTACTTATTATTATTAATGATATATTTATTTATGAATATTAATCATATTTATGTATTAATGATATGAGCACATACCACAGGCATGCATCATATACAGATGTTAGTATTTTACTTAGTAATGGGTTTCGACGTAGGTCTTGGAGTTTGAGCTCACTGTAGATGTGCAGATACATTTGGAGCTTGGAACACAAGTCCGTAGGACTCTCCCTCTCTACTTGACTCCTTGCGTATCAAGTTTAATCGTGTTTTATATGTAGGACGGCATTGGCGGCATTTTATTGCATCCCTCCGATGTCGGGCCATTTAGCTGTGTTTTTTACGCATGTTTAATAAAACAACAAGGATGGGATCCCTTGTTGGTTTTTGAGCTGAAGCTCTAAAAATGTATGATAGAAGCCTCTTCCCTAAGCTTATTATATAAGTACATGCATTTTTACGGATTTCATGAATAAGAGAGTGAGTGGTATGGAGATATGTATGAATCACACTAATACTCCTTCAAACCCTGAGGTAGTGCTGTGTATGAGGGTATTGCCTAATGCAATGCATTTCCAAAATTTGTGGCACTAACTTAATTGTTCCTTTTACCACTTGAATACCGTGGCAGGTGATATGGAAGATGTGAGGGCGTAAGCATTGTATGTATGAATATGATTTCGACCCATGCATGCGAGCCAACACTTGCTTAAGTATATTTGCTTACCGCCTGGTGTGAGACAATCTTGAAGTTTCATAAGTTTCCTTGGGTAATGGAATACTCATTTGTCAGATTCTATTAGTTATTTTTCGGACCATTAATGTTTGTTACTGATATTTTTCATATAATATATGTAGGTTTTGCAAATCCTAAGTCAACTTTGGTGAGAGGACAGATAAATGCTACATACACTTAAGCTCAACACAGTTATTTACTTCCTTACTTTTATTTATGTTCGATGTGTTTTGATGTGTATTTAACGGTGTCTTCCATTCTCTTGACACCAAAAAGGTTGTTTTAATCTATTGTATCGATCGAGTCTTACCGACGAACAACTTTAAACATGACTCAATTCGATCGTAACATTTCTGATTCGGTTCTTAAGTGAACCGAAATCGGGGTGTTACATAAATCATATGACGAATATATCAAATAACTACTCACTCACATGTGTCTCTCATTTTCATTTCTATTGTATTTTATTATCATTCACATCAAATTCATCATAATCATAATAGGTAATTCTCACACTAATATTCAATTCCATTACCAATATTAATCACATCATAATTATCATAAACATCACAAAAAATTCATAGCATATGATACGATTAGAATCGAAATTGGTATACCTAGAGTCGGCCGCAATGGCAACAACGACCTACAGCGACAACTGTATGCTAAGGTTCAAAAAAATTAGTGAGGTAGGGACTAGGGTTTAGGTCAAGGGTGGCAGCTACTATCTGGCTACAATGCACACTACTGATAGCAATTCCTTGCTATCAGCGGCTAAAACCACTGGGAGGACAAGGGGTGCTTATGGTCATGGCAAGGGGAGGAGATCAGCGCTAAACTATCTGGGAAAAGACCGGAAGCAACTATTCCACTGCCTACCGGAAAATGAAGTTGATGGAGGCTGTGTTAACCTCACGGCTAGGAGAAAGGGGCTCCGAGAAAGCTTGGTTAGGCTCCCACGTGGTCGGGATAAGTGGAGGAGAACCCCACCTCGGTCAAGCGACGACTGGCCCGCAGCAACGGCAGGTCCCCGGTGTAGGCAGAACCAAAATGATGCAAACACTTCCAGTGGAACCCAACCAAGGCGGCGATTTTGTTGTCCCCAGCAATGGTACGGTCGAATGACATTGACGACGATGAGGGAGGGCCGAGTAATGGTCGGAGGCGGTGAGATGCAGCCGGCGGTAGAGAGGCGACGGCTAGAGGAGGCAACCAAAGCGGCACAGGTGAATCTGCTCGGGGTGGACCGAGAAAAACGTGGGAGAGTGAAGGGGAGGTCGGTGGCAACGATGGAAGGGTGGCCAGAGATGACGACCGGCAGCGGCATGGTCGGTCGCTGACTGAACGGCAGCTGGCGGTGAAATTAGCAAGGTGTCGAAACGTCGGGAAGAGAGAAAGAAACACGGTTCGGTGGGAGGATAAAAATAACTCATCAGCAATTTTTTAATAAAAACTTGAATCACTCCTGACTCGATTTAATATGAAATAAATCCCAAAAAATATAAAATAAAATATAATAAATTACCATAAAATAAAATAATCAAGTCCTAACTCTCATATAACATGCTCTAAGCTTACTAACCTACCTAAAAATGATAAATAATGTGTTCTAATGTGATAAACGACCTAAATTTAATTCTAAAGTTTATTATAAATAAAAAAATGGATGTACTCTCATTTACTCTGATAACTTATTTTACTAATGCCTTAGTGATGTTATCATCGTATATTTGGGTACACATGACCTTCATAGCTCATAACACACGGTCGGTCTCGGCTCAGCATGCATGTTCTGAAACTTACTCGACTCAAACCGACGGCTGAACAAACATGTTCACACGTATAAAACCATGACTCGAATCACGGATTTTACACCACAGGTCTGTTAGGACTCTTTCCAGATTGATCACTTACTCTATTGTGGATTTAATTTCCAGATTGTAGGACATGTTAAGTGGTTGTTTTATTAAGCCCATTTAACACTGGTCATTTAGACGCATTTTATTTTCATGATTAATAACCCTCGAGGATAAAATCCCTAGAGCCATTTTTGAACTTAGGTCCACCTCATGTCGCTTTCAACCCCACTTATATGATTCCCTTCCCAGCTTTATATATAGTTTTTATAGAGTTTTAGTGAGACGAGAATTGGCGAATTTGACCTCGCGAGAGGGTGCATACGCAGGTCACAGCGAGCTCTAGATTAGTAATTTGATGCACTAATCTATGTTTATCGCATTTGTGTTCAAGACCTAGTTATTTTATTCCGTACTTTTATCAGTATTTGATGCATTTTTATCTATATTTAGTAATGTCTTCCATTCTGGAGATGCCAAGAGGGATGTTTCGATCTATTTTATCATTCAAGTTTTATAGATTAATTGATTTAGACATTATTCAACTCGATCATAACATTTCTAATTCATTTCTTAGGTGAACCAAAATCAGGGTGTTACATGGCCACCCCATCCAGCTACAATCTCATGCATGCGCATACATAGTACATGACTTACAACCTTTAGTTACCGATATTTGTCATTGGCTCACCCTCTCAGTATCACAAGTGTATAATGGGTCGTCTTGTACCATTACGCCCTATCACCCTTTTAGGCATGTGGGCAAGTATTTCATCTTTCAAATAATTTTAAGTGTGTGGCATCATGTTGGACTGCGTCAATTCTTCGACTCTGATTGCGCTCATTGCATGGTGGTCGAAGGCCAACCATGGCTACCAAAATAAGAATATATAACATTTTGAATTATAATACGGACCTGACTCGCTGAATAAATCACAAACATGAGAAAAACCCTAATCTAGGAGTCACAAATAATTTATACATCGACATGTATAATTCTTTAGTTGCATGCTTGAAATGATATGATGATGTCATGTAATGTGAATAATATGCTATGTCCAACATGAACAATCAGACAACCAAATCATTTTATTTAATCATCAACATAGCAAATTATTTACTTGGTTAATTAATTGTTCTGAATATACACTTACTAGTAGTAACAACACTTATTTAATTGACCACAAGATCAAGTCCAACTAATATTAAACTTAGGAATTGTTAGCTAACCCATATTATCAAATTGCAATTTAACTCCTTATGAGTAGATCTTTAATTTGTATTATAATTAATTAATAAGTTAATCGATCATTCAACTTATTGCACTACAACAATTTAATAATAACTTGTTATAAATCTTTATCCTAATCATAATTGATGTATAAAATAGGGATAATTAATCGGCCAAGCTCTTAACAAGACAATAATAAAAAATAGATTTCAACCCATAAATTAATTACTATATTATCATGACAACACGCTACTGCCTTACCTGGCTATTAACAATTTAAATAGTGAATACCTACTTAGGGTAATTCCATATAACAAAGCCCAATATTTTAGTTTATTTTTCATATTTATTAACCAATAATAAATAATTGTCAATTGATAACAAGTTACATCCTGCTTACATATTATTTTTATTATCTACTTAAGTATTTTATTTATCCTTAATTATTTAATATGTAGAAAATAAACAAAGCATCATTAAGTATAAACACTCAAATGATGAAAATAAAAACCCAACTTCTAATGTCCATATTGGCTAAGGTACAACTCACATATATGCATTACTAAAATATCACAATTTAAATCATCCAGGAACTTTAATTAACAACCTCTCAGTAGATTTATCATAATTAACAAGTTACCCTTTGATTAACTAAAGATATCTTAACCTCTGATTAACTAAAGACATCCACTTTCAATCAATTATTACCTTATAGATTAATTCCATGCATGAACACCATATTAAACAACTAGTTAACATTAATACGAGACGTTCCACCTATTTTATCTACTAAGAGCTTGATCAGACCAAAATATTGCAACCCAATAAACACTTCGGATCCATGCATCCAACGGCACTCATCGTGCACTCGTCCGTGGTGCCCACGGCAGTGCGGCTGCCGATCACCGATCATATGCAGCATCGAGTGACCCATTCAAAACCAGAAATCACATATTATGTATGAAGGTTATCATTAATGAACTAACAGATTTTTATGTCAAACCATAAGAAATAAATCAACCCAGCTATCATTTATGTTCATAGCTCCTTAATAAACCACGTATGAACAATGAAGATTATGATATATTAATTAACTTAGCTACCAACTATGTTCATCGAACAATAGTAACAAAAACAACTCCAGCTGTGCATGCACACCTTCCTCAAGTATTAAGCATCCATGTAATCAGTACTGTAACATATAACAAATCATGGAGAACCGTAACGAATAAAATCTATATCTAAATCAGCAAATGACAAGTGATTAATATAACATGTTTCCAATGATTAATATAATGAATACTACTAGAAGAAAACACGTCGATGATATGTGTTATATGTCTTGCCTTGTTTACATATTGACTAAGAGAATGAAAGGAAGATGAAGAGTACCGAAAGCGAAAGAAGGGAGGAGAACAGGGACTTAGAGGTCGCCAAGTAGAGGGTCCTCGGTCCCTTTGGGATGCTCCGTGGGGGATAATTATGGATCCCAAAAAATCTTCAACCCAACGTCCCTATTATCTCAACCAGATCTCTCCCCAACCATACCCAAGGTATAAGCATGATTATCTCAATTAAATTATCCTCATAAATATCTCTCCAATAAATATAACAATAATAATAATACTTAATGGTTTAGCCTAAACGATTTTACCTTCGTACTAACCCGGCATGGGTAGGTTTGATAGCATGAGCCACCTATAACTAGATTTATTATTTATTTATTTATTTTTTAATTTTTTAATTTTATTTTAAGAAACATTGGACCCATGTTTTACATCCTCGTTCCAAGTTTTTTAGGGGGGTAAAGTATATATAGCGATGAATAGCTTGGAGGAGCGGTAAAAGTTGGGTTTATCTATTGGAGAGTTGATAAAGATGGAGAGTTGGAGAGTTTGATGATATGTTACCCTCCTCATCCCATGCATATACGTTCAGCACTTTATTATTATGATTTTTAAAAAAATGCTGATACGGCCGAATAATTGTGACAAATAAGGCTACAACAAGCCCATTAGTACTAACAACAACATTATCTCCAAGTTTATGAGCTAACTTATGTTCTTTACCCCTTCATAACATTTGTTTGGACGTAAATGTTAAACTTTGTCCAAAACGCCATCATTTATTTCGTATATATACGATGAAGAAAGATTTTGTTGGACGTGCCTCTTTAAACTTGTTGCATTCTTCAAAAAATTTTCAGTTATCATTTGATAGAAATTAAAAGAGGGTTTTCTTATTCATCTTCACTTCAATTTCACAATCGTCTCCCTCCTTCTGGTCCACCAACGTTATTTCATCTTCAACCTAACCTCTTGATGCTTTCTCGACAACATTATATACCTTAATGGATGAGAAAGAGTTTCTTTCGTTCTCTCTACATCAAGGTGCAATTTTTCTATATCAATTCTGTAATGAAGCTTCGTCTTCATGCTTCATGCGGCATTACTCGAAGTTGTATCCAATTAGGTATGACTATGTATTTCATCACCCCCAACAATATGGCATTAAGAGTCGGGTTCCAAACAATTAGAGGAAAACTGTGGAACCTTGAATTTATGTATGTTCTATTTTTATAATTTTTTTATAATTATATGCTTCATTATCTTATCAAAGCGCAACATAATAACAAAAAAATAGGGATTTGATAGGTTGAAAATCTCAACAAATTTGCCAACAACCACGAAGTCTAGGACTCTATTTACGAAACGAAACATATCATCAAATGATCATAATGGACGGTATCTAGATGTGCAAATTGACAACTATAACAATGTCATTTGGAGACGATCTAGAATCATTAAATTTGAGAACTCATTCATATTTCTAACCTTTATTTTCAATGCTTTTTATTTCTACCCTCGTACGTCTCCTACGACAATGATAATCAAATTAATGAGTGTTTTTTTCTCCCGCACTGTAATTTGATTAATTATAATTAGTCACGACTTTATATAAATATTGTTAATTTGTTAGAGAAATGATAATTTTGATCATGAACACAATCAGAATAAAATAGTATGGCTAGTAATTTAACATTTTATACTTACAAAAATCATAGGAAACTATCAATCGATTGGTGGTTCTTCTTGTTTATCTTCCTCAATATATAAAATACAGCACAAATTCATTAACCATGATATTTTCGTTGAACTATTTTCAAATATTGTTTTAGAGAAGAGACGTGATCACTTTGGAAGAAAAGAAAAAGTTCTGGAGACGTGCGTAATCTACAGGTCTCTGAATTGTTATAGCATTCATACAATTATTTACTTCAATTTAACTGATGGCAATATCTAGAATATTACGGATCACACATTTGTTGTTATGCAACACATGGTCTTTTGAAATGTGATAAGGCTTTGGGGGGGGGGGGTTTGGGCGGTGGGTGATTTGTGATAATCAAATATATTGGTCAAATGAGATTTTGGTGCCAATTGCATGCAGACAACGACATACACTCCATGCTCGGGGAAAACATTTCACAATTATTACCTTCATTTATAAATGAATATTAGGCATATTTATAAAGAGTTTTTGTATCAGAAAATAATTTTTTATATTACCAAATAGTGTCAAAAAATAGGCCTAATTATCAGAAAAAAACATCAATTAAAATACTTTCATTTAAAAAATTAGAACACATTTCACAATTAGCCGCTTAAGGGCAAAAACAGCCAGATTTTGGGGCCCAACTCCTGGTTGCCCTCAGCCTAAAGGCAACTGGATCCTGCCGTCTCTCAGCGTGGATGGCCAGATCCGTGCCAGGCGGCCAATCCCTGATTGCCCTCCCACGAGTAAAAATATTTTATTTTTTTATTTTATTAGAAAACCAATTCAGGGAAAATTTGTTATTATAATAAAATTTTCTTTGTTTTGGAAATAAACTTTTATTTTCCCATCACCTAATAATATTAAAAACAATTTCCCTTTTTGGGTAAAAACTCTAAAAAGACGACCAAGAGACCAATAGACCAAAAAATAATATTACTTAGTCCTCCAAGTTTTTATCATTTGATAGTTTGTCCTCACTTGCTTAGAAAAAGTGATTTTATAAGGATTATTATTTGTCCAGCTATAACATGATGGGATTAGTTTATCCATTCAAAGGGATGACCAAGCTGATTTTTTTAGTCGTACACATTTTTAAACTCGGCCAGGTTGGCTGTATTTTATAGTCATGAATGTACTTCTTCAAAAAGGGATAAGACAACTAACTTAGACCTTGTTAAAAAAACCTGCAAACTTACAAGTCCATACCAATTAGCTGGTATTAGGTTATCTGTTAATCTGTCAAGCTTAGAAATTTAATGCTTGCTACAATTTAGTCCCCATGGAAATAAAGGCCACATTCATGCCTCCTTCCAACAACTAGATCAACTTCGCTCCTCCACATGGATATACGGCCAAGTCTGGCAGATAGACCAGAGAGGGGGAGAGAGCCATGTTTGAATTAAACAGGGAAGGAGAACGCATGTGAAGGTGAAGAAGAGATCAACAAGCTGTGTTGAATGATATTGGGAAAACTGTCAAGCACCACATTATTGCAAGAGCCAAGAGGGGAGGGAGATATATATATGAATTGAAGGCATCACATTGTATGTGGGCTTGTCTTCTTGTTTTGGGTAGTTAGGTTGGGTCATGACAAGGTAGTCATCAATTAATGGGAAGAGCAGTTTCGGGTATATATAGCAGGTCGAACTCAATTAACTTTAGTTTGTTGCTAATGTCTTCCCTAACGAAGCGTATTAGATACTTGATTAATGATTAATTAACATTACTTCCTTAAATTAATGTGTGGTAGGTTATTGATTGGAGGTTGGCTTTTGGCTCCAATGAATGACGGGGAGCCAATACTTATTTCATGCCTTCGGCAAGAGGAAATTGGTTGAGAAGCTACCAAAAAAGACCAATGCAGTAAACCAGAGTTGCAGGAATCGGATCGGCAGCGTGCCGATCCAATTTTGGGGCTGAATCAGTCGGCCCCAAATCGAAGCCCAACTCGGCCGATTCACCCCGATTCTGACCGAGTTGACTCCGATTCGGAATCGGGAAGAATCAGTTTTGAGGGTAAATTACTAAAATACCCTAAGTATGATATTTATTAAATTATTTAAGCATGGGTAAAATTAGAATTTTAATTAAAAAACTTAACGTTAACCCACTCTGTCGCCGCTCGTCCGCCCTCCGCCGCCGCATTTCCGCCCTCTGCCATGCATCCCCGACTTCGGGCTTGCCTCCGACCGGGCTTCCGACCTCGCCTCCGACCTCGCAACATCGCCGCCAACGTGTGGCCGGACCGAGTCGGGCCTGTGAACACACGAATCGCCGTCGATCGGGCCGCTGACTGGGCCTCCGACCGGGCTGCCGACATCACCTCCGCCCTCGCAACCGAGCCTCAGACGTATGGCCGACCGACAGTACAATGGCCGCGAGACTCGCCACCGACCGGGCCTCCGGCAGCGGCGGGGGGTGTCATTCTCGTAATTAAAAGTTGACTTGACTCTAACTAGAGTCAAAAATAATAATTAATTCTAAATAATTTAAAAAAATCATAAAAAATATTTAAAAATATCATAAATTATAATACACAGAATAATATCAATACCTAATATTAATATATTTATATTATGAATTGTCAAATTATTATTTATAACCGATTAAACTAATTTGGACCGATTCAATTGGACCGATTCATGTCCGATTTAGACCGATTTCGATTTCGATTTCGATTCCGATTCCGATTCCAACTCCTTCCGAATTCAATTCCGATTTATGCGGCCATGCAGTAAAATGCTTTACAAGTTAGAGTAGGCTTGGCAAGGGCCAAGCTAGCTCCTGAGTTTGAGTGAGACATAAGCGGCTTATGTCTCAGATTGAATTCATAATAGAAAATGCTCAACTCGACAGCTCGTACTTGTTAACTTGACTCTATTTGCTGTCGTTTGATCTGATTTCAAGTCCTGTCAAGCTCAAAATAGATCGACTCGTGAAGAACACAATATAAGGGACGAATAACTCACAATAATTTAGATCAATTTGACTTGAATCATCGATTTACATAACACATTTCCTGTTTTCTCTTATACACACACATACTATTATAGCTAAAAAAGGGGGGAAATACATTGTTCATTTTATAAATTGAAATTTCTTCAAATTTGTAAAAAGTTATTACATATTTAGAGAATAAATAAATAAGTCTATTGCTCGCTATGCTCAATGTACTATTCGTTGATCTTAATTCTAAGAAAATGACCATTCATGTTCCTTTACCAGAAGCTTGACCACAACCAAAAACTTGTTTAAACTCAGTACAACCAACTCGGACCTCTGATTGAACTCAACTCGGACATATACCCGAAACTCAACTTGAATTACATCCGGAGTTGACAAAAACTCCACCTGACTTGGCTCATACCCACCACTACGCTAGAGTGACTTTATTCTTAACTAATTCACTGTTTTATTAAGGCCTCAAGGATTTGTTGTAATACTTGTTATAGCGAACCCTCTAGTAAGTGTTTAATTAGTTTAATTTTTTTAATTGAATTAAATTAAATTAATTATTATAATTAAAATTTTAAACTCCATCAATTAAAAAAAATTAAACCAATCAATCAAATCCCTATTCGGGCTTATGATGTTTCACGTGAACTATTTTTTATAAATTACGAGGATATTATTAACAAATTCTTTTCGCACTTTCTTGTCTTTTTTTATTTTATTTTAAAATTAATTTTATATTGTATTTGTACCTGCAAGTCTCGCTCATAAGTTCTATGTGTATTAAACTATTAAGGTTGAACCCATTTTGGTTAGAAAGTCCTTACCATCGTAGACTTTTGTGTACACTTGTTTTTCACGTGGTGTCACTTGTTACGCGAATCTTAAAAAATGTACAGATATATATTGCGTATGTGGTGATACACTATTAATACAGTAGATAATCTGTGTTTGATGAGACTTTAAGAAATATTACCATTTTGTAACAAACAAATTCATTTTTATGTTTGGGTGAATTTATATATATATATATATCAATATAAATAGCTGCTTTTAGTAAAATGATAGTATTCAAAGTGGGAACTCCAATTCAAAGGAAGCTAGCACTTCGCTCATTTTGGCTATGTTTAATAATATAAAATAGATGTAAATAATATGAAATTTTTAAATAGTCAACCTTCTTATAAAAGTAGTATGTGTGTAATTATATTTTAAAAAAGGTTTAATATATACTTGTTATATTTTGTATTGGAATTAATCATATTATAATCAAGTGGATTTCCCATGTACTCTCCCGTATAAAAAAAAATCCCCCCTTCTTTTTATCTTGTGAGATAAAAAAAGTAGAAAAATTTATTATACACGGTTAACTCACTAAAAAATAATCATGATTATTTTGCACTCTTTATTAAATATGACAATATTTAATTTAGTTACAAAATAATTTAGTTGATATTAACTTATATATAAAATATATTAAAATTTTCTACTTTTAGTTGGTTGACTATTTTGAATATTTTATTTTATTTATATTATTTTCATGTCAACCAAACGGACTCTAAATTAGTTAAGCCGAAGTTCGCCTTCAAAACAACTTAATAATCTCCATATTTATTAAATTAATTATGTGTACATATATTTAATATTTATGACATGAAACTTATAACAAATGTTAAGATAAATGATAGAATTGGGTTGAAATTTACATTTTTATTACATGTGTTGGATTTTCAGCTAAACTTTAAAGTAACTTCATTTGTTTATGCTAAATTCGGTCTGATTCTATTCATTGTATTTTTTTTTTAAGATGGGCTTCATTTGGATGGTATTTAATCATATCAAAACTAAATGACAAGTCCAATTTTATATCTAAATATTTGTATTAAAACTTTTCGGCGTCAATCCTAGCATGTACCTGCTAAATTTGAGTTAAGTAAACATAACAAGAATTAAATCAGATATATCTTGTCAAATACATCATTTTCCTGATAAAATTAAAATAATATTATTATTCAAGTTAACCAAAGCTAAATAACAAAAAAATGATTTTTTAATATGAAAAAATCAACTCAGGAATACATTAGAATTAAACACAATATAATAATATATCATTCAAGAAAAGAAAAATATAATAGTATTTGAATCTTTTATTTTTGGATGCTATACTAAAATACTCCAAACTCAAATTAAATCTAAAATTTTCAGTCCTCTTTTTCCCCCTTCTCACTCATCAATAATATTATCTTAAAATAAAATAAAACAAAAATTTTCTTTAAAGGGGAAAAAAATCTCCTACACACATAGAAATTGGACGTATCAATGAATTAGCATAAAGTTAAATAATATAATTTTTATTTTTTATTATATATTGGATCTTCAATCAAAGCCTTAAATTAATCTCATTCTTTACGTTAAATTCGGTCTTATTTTGTTTATCATTATTTTCCTTATATATGAATTGTTGACTCTTTAAGATATGGATGATTTATACCATTTTTAGGGTTTTTTACAAATATTTATTAAATTTATCAATAATCGGCTATAATTTTTTGTTAAGGATAAGCTTCATTCCGATGGTATTTAACTATATTCAAAATTAAACTTCAATCTTAGCATATATAGATGTTAAATTTGAGTTAAATATGAATAAAAAGGATTGAATAAGGATATCTTGTCAAATACATTATTTATTTTTATAAAATTAAAATAATAATATAATTCAAGGTAACCTAGGCTAAATAAAAAAAATGATTTTTTTATATGAAAAGATAAGCCAAAAATTATATTAGATCTAAATATATAATATTGTTTGAACCTCAAGAAAAAGAAAATATATTATTATTTGAATATTTTCTTTATGAATAATAATATCTTGCAATACAAAATAAAATAAAAATCCCCGACAAATCGCCAACTCCGCGTCTAGCGAAAACCAGCGATAAGTCAAATCAAATCCATCATCGCCATCTCGCAAGAGTTCGACTCAAAAGGCCATCCCGGATCTTCAATGGCGTCTCGGTCTCCCTCCTAAAAGCACCAATCTCCTTTACCCCTCCCCTTCGCCCCCTTCCTTCGTCGATCCCCGCTTTCCCAATCGCTGCCAGTGTTGGGTCGGCTTGCGAAGTGGGCGGTGAAGGAGAACTAGTATTGGGAAGCATGGCGGAGATGAAGTATGTCGTCAAGGTGGAGGAGGCAACGCCGACGGCCGGGCCCGTTTACCGGAGCGTCTCCGCCAAGGACGGTTTCCCGCCGCCCCGCCCCGGATTGGATTGCTGCTGGGATATTTTCCGGTGAGCTTTTTTTTTGTGTGTGTGTGCGTGCCCCGTGGTTTTGCATGGCTTAGAATCATTGGGAGGGGTTGGTTGTGCGAGCAGTTTGTCGGATTGATGTGCAAATAGATTGGATTGTTTTTGATTGGTCGTGCTACTGCTCTGTGTTGTGTTTGCAGCCTTTCGGTTGATAAGTGTCCGGAAAATCGCATGCTTGGTCGACGGGAGATTGTCGATGGGAAGGTTTGCGTTTGCTTGCTCCCCGATACGAGATCTTTGTCTTTCTCATAGTTGGATTCTCCCTTTTTTTTTTTTTGGTGATGAATTCCTGCTCCGTCTTTTTTTGGGCAGGCTGGTAAGTATGTATGGCTGACGTACAAGGAAGTGTATGACGTAGTTCTGAAAGTTGGCAACTCGATTCGTACTCGTGGTGTGGGGATGGTGAGTTCGCAAGTTTTTGGAGTTGTAGTTAACTCGTATATATGCGCACTGTTTGTCGGTGCGAGTGTGATAGTTGGTCAGTGAGAAACATGAAGTTTTAGCGTGATGATGCGGATTTTTTTTACAGGGAGGCCGGTGTGGTATTTATGGTGCAAACTGCCCTGAGTGGATAATGACTATGCAGGTAGTTTATTAGCTTTTACTGTGGTATTAGCTAGCTTTGTTCTTCTGAGTACTACAACTGTAATGGCTTCCTTCTGGGGTGTAGATCTCCCGTTATCTAAGTTTCACTGACGTGTACACTGCAGGCTTGCAATGCACACGGAATCTATTGTGTTCCCTTGTATGATACACTTGGTATGTTATCTAGTTGGGTTTGGTCATTTCATTCATTTATTTTTTAGTTGATGAAGATGGTGCTACCAATCTGAGGGACTGAGAATGTGTTCCTTATCAACCTAACTTCTTTATTTGTTGGGGTTATTGCAAAGTTGACGTAAAGTGGTTTTTTTACCCTAACTGTCCAGTGTGTTTTACTGTTGCAGGTGCTGGTGCTGTTAAGTTTATCATATGCCATGCCGAAGTTTCAATTGCTTTTGTCGAGGAGAAAAGATTGTTGAGGTACTTATATTCGGCCTGCCCTGTTCTGTGCGGAAAACTACTTGCTCAGAATGGACTACTAGGAAGTTATTTTTCTTTATCACAGCTGTAAAAAGTTTTTTTATTTGTCTGGGTTATAGGTTCTCAAGACGTTGCCTAACACAAATAGTATTTTGAAAAGTAAGTATGATTTAACTTTTTGACATTCACTGGATAAAATGTATGACTAATATTTTCGATGCAGCTATCGTAAGTTTTGGCAAGGTTACTGCTGAACAGAGGGAGGAATCTGAGAAATTTGGTGTTGCTATATATTCTTGGGATGAATTTTCATTTCTGGTTAGTGAACTACTCCTGTTCTTATGGTCTTTTTCCCCACTTGTTTGCGGCCTTCTCTTAATTAAATCAAATTGATTTGTCATGAAAAGTAGAGATACATGTCTGCTGTCCTGTGTGTATCAGACAGTTATTTGCTGTGGCCACACACTATATACCTTGTAGCTCTAAATTAAAGTTTTACATTTTGTTGTTTATTTGCTCCTCAATGAATACTGTGCGGTGGACTGCAATTCATTTTTCTGTTATATTATAGCTCATGTTTTCGTTTAGTTGGTTGACATGCTAATATGTATAGAGTTTTGAATTTACATGTTGGCACTATGAACTGCTGATAATTTTATTTTATTTTATTTTATTTTGAAGATGTTACTCTTTGCATATTATATCCACCCTCTACTTGCTTAACACTTTAATATTTGCATGCTCATAACAATCACATCTCATTACGCTCTCCTAGGAATATGCACATATGTCATTTGCATTTTGCAGTAGTTTTATTTTTCATCCTTCAGAGAAAGAATTGTTTTCAATTAACCATGTTGTTTTGAACTTTTACTTTACTGAAATTGTATAAGCAATTGGACATATCGAAATTAGATTGAGTTTACAGGGTGAAGGAAGCCACTTTGATCTCCCAGAGAAAAAGAAAGATGACATATGCACTATAATGTATACCAGTGGTACTACTGGTGATCCTAAGGGGGTACTGCTATCTAATAGAGGTATTATTACTCTTATTGCTGGAGTGGAACGGTTTCTTGATAGTGTTAATGAACAGGTACTATTTTACAATTCTGGTTTTTTTAATATGATACCCTCAAATGGCATGAAAGAAAGGAGTTAACATGGATAGTAATCATAGTACTTTTTCTATTTGAATTTCTAAACCTATATTGTTTATTGAATTTCAGCTGAGTATAAAAGATGTATACATGTCATATCTACCTCTAGCACATATATTTGACCGGGTGATTGAAGAATTCTTTATTTCTGTGGGTGCTCAAATAGGATTTTGGAGAGGGGTAAGTTTCAGGAGCTAAATTTTATTTCTTTGGGGAATTCAATATTGAAAATATGGAATGTGCCTTTAGGACGCCAAACTGCTGGTTGAAGATATAGGGGAGCTAAAGCCTACCATTTTCTGTGCTGTACCACGTGTTCTTGATCGTATTTATAATGGTATTCACTTTTCTTGTAATCACCAAAGAACTTGTGTTATACTTTAATTTCAAATTCTAAACTTATGGGACAAAGTTGCCTCACTGTTGGATTCAGTACATGCTTCATCAATGATTTTATCACATTTTATTTTTCTTCTTCTTCAAACTCAGGTTTGACTGAAAAGATTGCCAAAGGAGGCATGTTGAAGCATACATTATTTAATGTTGCATATGCTTAGTAAGTTTTTGTTTCACCTTCTAAATTTCGATTGTCATTAGCAACTTTTTCTCCCCTCCCAGCTCATGAAAACAATTTTTGAAGAAACAGTCTCAATTCAAGACATCAATTTTGAGAATATTTAAAGAATAAGCAATTTGCTCGTAACATATTTATGCTGACTAGTTATGCCATTGATATCATTTGTTGAATGTGGAATCCAACATTTGAATGGTAATTTACTGTATTAGCTGGATGCTTATGTTCTGTTTAGAAATGTAATCATTGTATTGTTTATTATTCTGAATTTGAATCTCTCAATGGCTCTGAATAAAGGCTTGTGCTTTCCTATGTGTGATCTTGCTTTAATTATCAATTGGCTTTCTGCCGTGTTATTGCTGTCAGATAGATCATGAATATTTTTGTTCTGTTGCACAATGAAATTTAATTTTATAAACGATGCAGTAAAAGGTATAATATGCAGAAAGGATTCAAACATGATGAGGCAGCTCGATTTTTTGATAAATTTGTTTTCAGTAAGGTAATATAAACATTTTATGGGCAATTTTTTATAATGTTTTAATGTTAATATTTCTTTCTTTTATCTTTGAACTCGCGGTTCCTTGATTCTTTTAGGTCAAACAAGGACTTGGGGGTAATGTAAGACTAATTCTCTCTGGTGGTGCTCCACTTGCAACACATGTGGAAGCTTATCTTCGGGTGGTGACATGTTCACATGTATTGCAAGGATATGGTAAGCTTCACAGGGGTGTAGAAGTCAGAAATAGCACATATTGACATGCATCTTTTCATCTCCTTATAAGCATTAAAGCCTCAATTTGGTTTTGAATCTCATAAAGTAATGTTTGTATCAAATGGCAATTCGCATAATTATGTGCCTCTGCCTTCTAGTACAATGGCGTGTCTTTTTTGTTTTGTCATTATGGGTTTGTTAGTTGGCTTGCTGATGTTATTAGAAGTTTACAAACAGATATAAGTTTGAAGTTGTTGTATTCGCTAGTGTGAGAATCAAATCTGAGGCTTTGGTTGTGCCCTACTCCTTGTGTTTCTTCTTCTTCATGTTTATCATGGTTCATTTGAATGTTACAAAGGCAGTTACAGCAGCACAGTTACAAAGCTGAGCATGCCTTGTCTTTTATCAAAGGTGATATAATGGACGAATGTGGAGACTAGAGGTTGATGCGAAATTTGCTGTGATTGCAGGTTTGACTGAAACCTGTGCAGGAAATTTTGTGTCACTGCCAAATGAACATTCAATGGTTGGAACAGTTGGCCCTCCTGTCCCAAATGTTGATGTTCGTTTAGAATCTGTACCAGAGATGGGGTATGATGCAAATGCAAGCACACCACGTGGAGAAATCTGTATCAAGGGTGATATCCTTTTCTCTGGATATTACAAACGTGAAGATCTCACAAAAGAAGTTCTTGTGGATGGCTGGTTTCATACAGGTTTTACTTTGATTAATCTTGTTACCCTATGAATAACTGTGGTGAACGGTTCTTTCTGCATGTGATGGCAAATTCTTTTTTGCAACTAATAAGTTCTGTAATAAATTGTTTGGTACATAATTTAAAACCTTCTATTTTTATTGATTAAGCTGACCCTTTCCTGATTGATGACGCAGGTGATGTTGGCGAATGGCAACCAAATGGAACAATGAAAATTATTGACAGGAAAAGAATATTTTTAAGCTTTCGCAGGGAGAATATGTGGCAGTTGAAAATTTGGAAAATATTTATGGTCTTGTTTCTGAAATTGACTCGGTATGACTTTGCCTTTTGGCTGATTCATGTTTGTTTTTCTTTATAACTTGTACATTTATCAGTCACATTAACAAGTCATTCAGCTACTGGTGCGTGGTTGAACTGTACAAAATTTAGACTCCTTACATCTAATTCAATCTGCAGATATGGGTATATGGCAACAGCTTTGAGTCATTCCTTGTTGCTGTCATTAATCCCAACAAGGATGCTCTTGAGTGCTGGGCTAGAGACAACGGGATTTCTGGGGATTTTGCCTCTATTTGTGAAAATCCAAGAGCAAAGGAGTTCATTCTTGGGGAACTCAGCAAGACTGCCAAGGCACAGAAGGTAGTGTGATATGGATGCCATCTCATATTTTATAAAAATTTTGGCTTACAAAAATTTTCCGTGTACGTTTTATGCTGAAAAGTATGACTCTTGTCTGTCAGTTGAAAGGATTTGAATTTCTGAAAGCTGTTCATCTTGATCCTGTACCTTTTGACATGGAGCGCGACCTTCTAACTCCCACATACAAGAAGAAGCGACCTCAGCTGCTAAAACATTACCAGGTTGGACTTTAGTCCTTAACATTTTTTAAATTTTCTTTTTTCAAAAAGAACAAAAAAACCCCTTCTTTTTTAAGCAATTATGTTTCAAGCATAGACTAGATTCTTATTTGGGTACTAACTGTTTTGAACGACTCCAAATTAGATTTAATGGACTGGAGTTTCTTTTAGTAAATAACTCAGCCAATGCTTCCGGTGTATTGCTTCAGTTCAATTGCTTGATCTCTTTCATTGTTCCCATGTCCCATCAAAATTTTGCCATTTATTCTTACTGGTTCCTAGACCTTATCCCTATCCCTAATTATTTAGAATTTGCGGAAAAGTTTTTTTATTTTTTATTTTATATATCTTATGAATGTGCCCTTTGCGGCTTTTCTCTATGAAGTGTGAATTTATGTAACCTGTGTTTACGCTCATTCTAAATAATTGAAATTGGGTACATGAATCTTATTCCTACCAAATAACAGTCTACGGCTTTATTTTGGCTGTAGATGAGGAGTCTACATCTTGCATCCTCATTATGAGGAATGAATGTGACAAAATTAATGCTTTAGGTTGTCATTTTTTCTGAAATTTGATTTGGGAATGTGATGATATCTTTTGTATAGGATTGAAATTGGTGATTGTTTTCAAGTTTCAGATATTTGATGGTTCATTGACCGCTTACGGAAATCTTTACTGCTTTGTGCATTTGCAGAGTGTCATTGATCAAATGTACAAAAATGCTAAGTGAGGAAATGTTCCAGAGCTCATGGTTAGAGATCGCATACCAAAGTCATCAAAGTGCTAATTCTCTTTTATTTGATTTATTTTACTGTCTATATTTCTTTTGGGAGATATCAGATAAGGTGGTTTTTTTGCTGTAGATAACATTTTAGTCTATTTGATTGTATACGTCAGTATAAGCCCATGCAAGTGAATGAGAACGGTGCACTTGCATGGAAAACTTTTTCTTATTTCTCATGACATCGCCAGGTGAAAACTTGAACACTTGCAATTTTACAGCATTTACTCTCTCTCTCTCTCTTCAGTTATCACCTACTTAGCGAGTTTGCTTGCATTGAAGTGTCTGGCTTTCAAATCTGTGACATGCATGTATTTATAATTCTTGGTGATCGATAGCATAATAAGCTGGATCGTATGTTTTCAAAACCACATAGTGACCATACGGACTTTTGACTGCGTATTATACCGGAACTGGATTCAACGTATTATACCAGTACAAATTTTATTGAATTATATTATGAAGTATTAAATGAATAACATTATAAAAAAATCCATGTAGTACATTGGTTTAGCACTATGTACTTAAGGGCCAGGTCTAACACTTATTTAAACCACGAGACATTGGTTCTTCGCTTCCAAAACTATCTCATCCCCCTCTCCGTCTCTGTTTTTATACACTTATTCGTACCCTTTTTATCTCTTTATATATACATCCTAAAAAGATAATATATTATCTAAAAACCCGAAAAAATCAGGTCAATTGCATACATGACATGTATGGGATCGGTATACCGGTTCGGACTGGCCAATCCTGTCCGTCCGGTTTTAAAACACTGATTGGATCAGATCTTGTTTGGCATTCCCAGTTAAAGGTAATATTCCACTTTTGTCGATTATTTTTCTGTCAATATCTTCATCTCATGGCATTATATAAATTGAGGTTTTCCAAACAAAATGGAGGAGTATTAAAAACTTGAACAATTAGTTGCTAAATTCTATATATGATTTGAGAAAAAACTCTAGGTAAATTAGAGTTGCAGTAGTTGACGTGTCTCTTGACATTGTAACTTGAAAACAGTTGATTAAGGATTTTGTTAATCTCATTTCATGGCTAATCCTTTCCAAGCTACACTAACATGAATGATTACCTGAATTACATATCATAATCTGAAGCCGCGATTCAACTAATTTCTTTATTTTTATTATCACAACGTAACTAATTTCTTTTAACAAATGGGAATTCCCATCCAATCACTTGGATTTGCATAAAAATAAAATAAAAAATTGGAGCTCAGAAATGGAAGAAGTGGCGGGAAAATTGTCCATTTAAGCCCTCCCGCAGCAGCCCCGTTTCCCCGTCTTCTTCTTCCTCTTCCACCCACCCGAAGCGCGCTCCCCTTCCTCCTCCTCTCTAGGTAATACCCATCAAGAACTCTGCTTTCGATCTACCCATTTTGCTCTCCTACCTCTCCTACCCTCTTTGGGCTATCTGAGCGTGTCTTTCTTGATCTTTTTGGTGAATTTTTTGATTAGGGATTTTTTTTTTTTTTTTGGATCAATGTTGGTGAAATTTGCAGTCTTTGTTTTTGGTTGGCGAGGAGGCGCGTGGGCGAGCCTGCGGGGTTAGGAGTTCGGTGTGATCCGCGGTTGGGCTGTGGAGGGGTTTGCTGCTGTGGTTAGGGTTGGAGAACATGGCAGGGGCATTCGAGGAGGATGTGGAGAAGACGGTCACCATTGATGAGTATCTTGAGGATGTTGAAGCCCAGGAGCTGGTAAATTTTGTGGAAACTTCTTTTCTTGCGTGGTTTGTTGTTTAGTCCCTAGGGTTTGAATGATTGTGTTGGACGTTTCGATTTTTATGATCTTTTATGATAGCTACAGGTGTTTTAGGTGTTGGGATTGTGTTGTTTGGGTTGTGAAATTGATTGGAAATGTGTGTTTAGGAAGCTGATTTGATCTTGGGAGGAGATGAAGGGAAGGAGTGTACTTACTTGAAAGGGTACATGAAAAGGCAAGCTCTTTTCTCCTGCCTTAATTGCACTCCCAACGGGGATGCTGGTGTTTGCACTGCTTGCTCCCTTGCTTGCCATGATGGTCATGAGGTTTGCGTCTTTTTTGTTGGTCAATATTGTTGATGCTTTAATTTGTTTGTTCATTTGTTCATTTTCTTGGGAGTGAGGCTGTTACTGGCTGGTATGAACCCCACATAAGTGTGTTATGGTTGAAGGTTGTAGAGCTTTGGACCAAGAGGAATTTTAGATGCGATTGTGGAAATTCAAAGTTTGGCCTGGTATCCTGCAAGCTAACTGCGGATAAGGAACCGGTGAACATCGAGAATGCTTACAATCAAAATTTTAAGGGCACATACTGCACTTGCTGCCTGCCGTACCCTGATCCAAATGCTGAGGAGCAAGTGGAAATGATACAATGCTGTGTGTGCGAAGATTGGTTTCATGAGAATCATCTTGGTCTGGACTCCTCCGAAAAGGTTGGTGCTTCGGTGCAGATTTATTTTTTATTTTTTACTTTTTGCAACTTTCGGGCAGATGCTGGTGATAAGAATTTCTACCTGCTCTTAATTATGCAAATAATTGGTCCCATTTTGTTGACCCAAGTCTAGTGCTAATTATTGGGATTGGCTATTTGGAGCTGGCTTATCCAGCATGGAATGTATTAAAGGTGGATGGTGGTGGCATCCACTGACCCAACCCTTTTATCAAAACAACTGGATGCCCTCTCTCTGATTATCCAACTGGCATCCAGGAAGGGGATGAAAAATTGTTATTAGTTGCTTCTCATGAATGTGACCTTGTAAGGTAAACTAGTGAAGGTTAAATTTTGAGTGTGCTATTTCTCATGCGGTTTCTCTTTTGTTTTTGTATTTTTGCTTGTCAACCTATGTTGTATGGTAGATTGACTGGCATGATGATGATGCGGGTGATAATGGTGATCTCGGTAGTTGGAACTTTTGCATGAGCTTCTGCTGGTTGAAATAGTCGCTCCAAACAGAAAATGACTGTTGTGTATGTCATAAGAAAAAAGCAATTGTACATGCGTTAAGCAATAAATTTTTATGTGAAGATTTTATATTTTTTCTTGTGCTGGTATTCATTCTCCCATTCCTTCCCTTAATGGGTTTTTACTTGATGATTTCTGGAAAAACCAATTGTGTAGCAAGGGAACTTGTAACCAATGTAGTTGTGTCAGATGAGAAGTTTCTAATCTTAAACAATGTGGTGTTTCTTCAATGCAATTTTTTGTCAAATGTCGCTGCTTATCTTAATCTTGCTTTTGGATAACAGATCCCTATAGATGAAGAAGGCGAACCTTTATATGAGGATTTCATATGTCAGGGCTGTTCAACTCTCTGTTTATTTTTATCGCTATATCCACCATTCATCTGGGCATCCAAGGAGAATCTACATATATCATCATCACCCACGTCTGTTGAAGGCAGTTCTTGTAATTCCGAAATGGTTCCACAGCAGGACGAGTTGACCCCATTTGGAGATAAGAACGAAAATGGTCCAAGCTTGACAGTGGGAGGAACATCTGTTGGTGGCGCCTCTTCAAATGGAAACTGTATCCTTGGTCTGGATTTATGCGTGGCTGCTTTAGATTCTAACAAGAAGAAACCAATGTTTCTTTCTAAAGGCTGGAGAGAAAAGCTATGTAGGTGCGACTCATGTGTTGCTTTTTATTCTCAAAAGCGCATTTCATATCTAATTGATGAGGAGGATTCACTTGAGGAATATGAAAAGATAGCAAAGCAGAAGAGAGAAGAGAAATTGGAGCAACAAGCTGGAGCTGCAGTAAATTTTATAGATAACCTTGGCCATGTTGCCAAAATTGAGTTTTTGAATGGCGTAGCTGATATGCAAAGTGAAATTAGATCTTTCCTGGTATCTTTCACATCCTTAAACTTCTGTATGTTTTATTAGTTGTCCTAGTCTCGATTGCTTCAGTGCAGGAACTTTGTTACATTTAAATGTGTCATGTACTGGCTTTTTGTGGAGCGATTCCTCCTTTTATTTGATCTGTCATCTGTTGCAGATGTGCTAACATTTTTTTAAAAAAATTCTTGCTGGCAGGGTATCTATTTCTTTTTATAGCCTGCTTGAATTTTGTTTTAATTGGATTTCAATTCTTAGATTGTTGCAGTGAGCTAATGATGAGCCCAAATAGCAATAAACAACTAAAATACGTAAAACAGATGTCATCTGCGTTTCATTTGAACTTCGTTTAAGCTTCATTTTTATATTATTGATGCCGCCATACTTCTTAAATTTCCTCCAACTGTTGGTAAATGATTCATTGCAGTTATTAACGATAAAAAGTTTGAGCATGCTATGTTTCTGGTGATGGTAACTCATGAAAGATGGGTGTCTGCTTTTTCAGGAATCACATGACACATCGAATCCAATTACATCTGCTGATGTGCATCAGATGTTCGAAAACCTTGCCAAGAAACGCCGACGCACAGAGTGAGTTATTTAAGCAGTTGCTTGTGCCTGGATAGTGTTTCTTATGTCTCTTGTATGGTTATCAATGGCAGGACCGTATGCAATTGCCACTGAGATGTATACCTATTAACTATTTTGCCGTCTGAATCATGGTCTAGGTGTTAATGTTGATGGTGCGAGTATGCCGTTATATAGTCGAATTTGATTTTTATAGTCTATTAAAATAGCACAAGGTGGATGGGTATATAGTACAGATTCATCACAGATCATTACCCATGTTTGAGGCTTAAATGGTGATGGTTAGAAGACAGCGTAGCTCATGCACCCTGTCAAGAACCATATTATTACTATACTCTGTTAGAGAGTTATCAGGTCGGATGGGCATCAATATTCTGAGGTTCCTTTGCGAAGAGGTTCCCTGCCCTTGTCTCAATTCATCTTGCCCTAGGCGATCCTGTCGACATGTTCTTTGATTAAGAATGGTGCTCAGATCAAACGACATCTCCGAGTCAAATTGGTCGGTGTGGCTGTCCGCCAGCCCTTTCTCCTTCCCCCACTTCCTAAATTAGTTCAGGACATGTAACTTGACCCGCCATTTCACTCCATCGATGTTTTTTTGTGGTTCTTTTGGAAAAAAATGCGAGCTGCACACCAAATTCTTTGTTGCGTTGCTTGTTTGATAATATTAATGGAAAACCTGTGCCGCTCCAATGAACTTGACAACAAGCCAATCTCTTCAATTCTGACCGCATGGCACCTTAGTTCCTGTGGTGACTAAAAAAATTTTATTTTTTATATTTATAACTTTTTATCAACTATCTATCAAAAATGTCCATGAAAAGGATCTAATATAGGAAAGAAAATCAACTATTGAGACAAAGGCGTAGGAATTAGTCATGAAGCATGCGTTGGACTTGGGCCACCTCCCTTGTGAGCTTGAATGGTTCATAGGTGGAACTAACACTCGTGATTTTCTTACATCCAACTTGTGATGCATGGTATTGATTGAAAACAAGATATTCATATTAGCAAATTAAATTACAAATGGTCCTCTCGACATTATTTTTTGTCTCAACCTTGTGTACGTGCGATTATTATAGTAAACAGATGGTGAATTTCCTTTCCTCGTAGCTCAGTGATGAAAAAATCTTTTATGTTTTCTAGTCATGAATGGACTTCGATAATCATTAATATTATTCAGTGGTTGGTATTCATAAGTAGATGATTATTATAGTAATGGATTTTTAGCTTGACTTGTTGAGGCTTGAGCCCCCGATGAGCCGAGAGCTCTGCCCGGCTTGTTAGGCAGTAGACTGGCTCACCTCAGCTTGTGATGCTCTGTTGAAGTCGAGCCTACTCGAGTAAAAATCAAGCTCTCCCGGCGTAGCTCTATCTTTTTTGAAAAAAAAAGAAAAAAAATTACATAATGTTTGATGTAAGATCCAGTGCGTTGAACCACACATCACAAGCTGCCAAAAATATATACTTTTGTTACAATGCTTGGTCTTGTTTATCAGACGACATTGCATTGTTCGTTGACACACAATTTTTTATAATTATCGGAACGGATAAATTGCATCCCAACTAGGTTGGCTGTGACGAAAATGATCAAATGGACAACATTTGAATTCGTTGAGAAACTGGGCAAACGGCCTTCACTTTCCATTATAATTCGAGTTTGGAGCCAAACCTTCAATGTGGTCAACGACATGTTTTTGGAAGATAAAAAAGATGATATCTCATTTTTGCCATTAGATTGTGGAATCATCACTGTCATCCGGCTCTGATGTAAACAGTACTAGGTATCTGACAACTTTGAGTCTCACTCATATCCTTAAACAGATTATAATTTAGCAACAAACATGACAGTGTAGTATGCATACTGATGATATCTGTTCAAGAAGTGACCAGGCTTTGATAGGTACAGTGATGCATGGGATCCTTCAATGCTTATCATCTTTCGGGCTATCTATGATTCTGAATCTGGATTAACTCGAGGGATCATCAATTTATATCTACATCTTTTACAAACAGGTATGGATTCATCGTCGGTTCCATGTTTCAGGAGTAAATGCTTGAAAGTTGGAGATTCTGAATGAAAATAAGATGATTTTGCTAACACTTTTATGTACCTTTCATTGAATACGACGCAAGATATCTGAAGATATAAGAACAAGGTAACTGCCCTTTTAAGGAATCTGCATGCACATTCTTAATTTATGTGCACATAAAAATTAAGTGCCGGCAAGAGTAATTTATAAGGAAGATATTCATGGTAAGATTTACGCCATCTACTTAGTTTTTTAAGGAAACATAATTTGTTTAATTCAACCATGCTTCATATCATAGATTTTTTCATCAACTTATTCTTGGGATTAGCTTTATTGGCATCGTCGGTCTTCTTCGATGATGGTGCACTAGCAGTGACGAACATATATATGACTAGTAACTTCCTATAAACGATTAATTTATCCTTGCATGCATGATCAGTTGTTGAATCAGGAACTTCCCAATTGTAGTTAGCATGGCACCTGTGCATTCACATTGTGAGAGAATAGGCCAAGAACTTGGCAAGATCTTCTGAAACCCAAGATCATTTATCATCCAGTGCCAGCAGCAAAATAAAAAAGGGAGTACTAAAATGAATGACTCTTGACGAAATCAAAGAGTTATTGGCTCTCAGTTTCTACAAGGATCAGAGATGGGTTCTACGTATACTGTCTTGTAAGGTTTACCATGGTTTATTAGCAAGACAAAATAAAAAATGCATAAACCCAAATACCCAAATCGTTCATTATATCTATATATGCAAGAACTGTAAGTCACCGAAAACTTCGGTGACAACACAGTGATAAATCATCACAAAAAATGGTGTTATATGTTAGTGGTAAAAATTTTTCATCGGAAATTCGGTGACCATTTCTGTTAAAAAGAAATTAAAAAATTTGACATGCGGGCTAGTGCCCACGTGAGCGTGGCCACATGACACAGGGTGTTCTGGTGGCTGCGTAAGGGCTGCGGTAGGCGTGGGTGGGGGAGGTTGGACTGAGCGCGCAAGGAGGCAATGTGACCTCATGAGGGTGGCGGTCGATTCGCAAGTGGGGGGGAGGGCAGTGTGCCACGCGATGGGGCCGACGGTGGGCGGCTAGGTTGGGCGGTGCCAAGGCCAAGGATGGTGCCGACCACAGTGTGGTAGGGAGTGTGTGGGGGAATGTGGTGCGAGGCGGCCAGATGGATGCGGTCAAGTAGGGGGTGGCAACGGAGCGTGGAGGCGGGGTGGGGCAGCACTTGTGTGAGATCCCTCAACTTAGCCCCATGCCTAATACCTATTTGAATAAAATCTTATTTATAAGTGAGAATATACTATAGATTTTTAACTTGATTAACCACTTTTAAAAATAATTTAAACCCGTTATGTTACACTTTGAGCTAGGTTGTTAAAAATTATATTAGAGTATAAGGTTGTTAAAAATTGTATTAGAGTATGGTTCTGTGTTAATAATGGGCTGGAGACCTTAGCTAAGGCTGTTGGTCACGTGTTAGAAAAGGACATGTACTAAAATAATGACTTAGCTCGTTATGTTATACTTTGGGCTGAGAATAGACTATAAATCTTTAACTTATACTTTGGGCTGGGTCGTTACGATCGGCCATAAATATCGCCAAACAAAAATTTTGGTGTCGCCAAATTTTGACCTGATGTTAATTTGGTGATAAAATAAATTAATACCCAATTTTTCGTTCTCAATTCAATAACAACTTTTTAAAAAGATGTCACTATTATTTAAGTAATAAAATTTTAGTATTAGTGAATGTAGACATCGAATAAATGATGTCAACTCGCCGATAATTTTAATTGACACTTTCGGCGTCAATTCGATGCCTAATTTAAATAAATATTACACTAAAATTTTCCAACGCTTTCTGTGGCAAATGTTTTTGTCAACAAAATTTATTGACAAAATCGCATCAAATTGGTCGCTGAAAATTTTGACGACAGAAGATAATTTTACACTAGTGTTTAAAAAAAAGAAAAAAAAGGGAAGTAACATTAATTTTTTTAACCCTGACAACGGCAAATCTCAACCTTCATGCAAACTTTCACATTCTACACGGCTAACAAAGAATCCGGCCCATAATTTAGATTAATAAATAAAGACATGCATGCATATCGAGTTACAATGGATGAGACTCAAGACTGAAATGGGCTTAGATTTATTTTTAGTTGGGTATTGTGAACGTGTTAAATGGAGGAAGCTGAGCCCATGGGCAGTGGTGATCGGGATGGAATTAAAAGCTTATTTATCTACAAATTACAATCTCTTTCAGCAATTACTTAGCTAAATTATTGCAATAGCCTATGCATATTTCAAGCCCTTTGCATTACTTGGTTTGATGGGCTGCTGAAATGTTTAATATCAAAGTGTCCAGATTGGCAAACCAATCAGTTTCATAATTAACTGTGTATAATTTGATTTGTTAAAACTATACACCTACTTTGCCTGCCTGGGCCTTTTGTAACCTACTTATATTTAAATCAATGTTCATTTGAAAATTTTATTTTTCTTTCTTTAAAAAAAATATAAATATCATATTGGGATAGTTTATTTAGTTTGTATTATACTCCAGTCTTTCTTTGTCACATGTAGTTAATTATGATCTTATATATAAGCTAATCAATAAATCCAAAAGTATAAAAGATAAATAAAAATTATTAATAAATCTAAATCCACATGTAAGAGAAATTTATTATACATACAAAGTTGATGAACATAATATCAGGATATAAGATAAATATGAAAATTTGATAAAGATTATATTTATCTAAGATAAATATACAAATATATAAGATAAACATACAAAATCGATAAATGTAAAAATACGTAAAAATATTAATAATAAATCTGTTTATTTAAGATAAGACCAACATACAAAATTGATTAACGCGACATTGATATTTAAAATAAATATTCAAAGTTAATAAATGTAAAAACATATGAAAACTTATTATTAATAAAATCAGGATATAAATATAACCTTAATATTACTAAAATTATGTTATAAATATAAATATAAATTTCAAAAATTTCCCCCCACTCACGTTGGTCCACCGTCCCCAACCCCTACCCCGTTCTCACTCCATCCAACCCACCCCCCCCCCCCTGACTCCCCACTGCCGCCGCCGGCCGCCGGCGCCACCGCAGCTCTGCCCGCGGTTCGAACAACCACACCTCTTCGCATTCCTTCGAACGGCGCCGGCGTCCGCTAGGGTTTCCGATCAGAGGACCTCCAATGTCGAGGAACTCGCGGCAAAAAGCACAATCTGCGCAAGAGCGGCGTCTCCGGGAGTGGTCGGGCTCGGAGGTGGAGGAGCCGGCGGTGAGGGGCGCGCGGCCGCCGAAGTCGGTGGCTGGGGTTTCGACGGGTTGTCCCGACTCCGGGGGAAGCGGAAAGCGAGGGATTTGGTTGCGCCGGGGAATGGTGATTGCGCTGCGGAGGGGGGTTTGAAGAGGTGGAAGCAAGAAGGTGGTTGTGATAGAAAAAGGGCGTCTTGGTCAAGAACGTGGCTAAAGTCGGTATCGATTCGAAAAGCGGTAAAGATTTGCTCGTGAAGAGCTCCCATGATTACAAATGTGAGAGGGATGAAAAGATTAAGGATGGAGGAACTGAACCTAGGCGGAGAAAAGTTGCTAATACAAGCGGGAAAACTCATGATTCGAAACGAGGAGTGGTCTGGCTCGGAGGTGGAGGAGCCGGCGGTGACGGAGGCGCGGCCACCGAAGTCGGTGGCTGGGGTTTCGACGGGTTGTCCTGAATCCGGGGGAAGCGGAAAGCGAGGGATTTGGTTGCGCCGGGGAATGGCGATTGCGCTGCGGAGGAGGGGGGTTTGAAGAGGCGGAAGTAAGAAGGTGTTGGTGACTGAAAAGAGGGCATCTTGGTCATGAACGTGGCTAAAGTCGTTATCGATTCGAAAAGCGGTAAAGATTTGAGCGTGAAGAGCTCCCATGATTATAAATGTGAGAGGGATGAAAAGATTAAGGATGGTGGAACTGAACCTAGCCGGAGAAAAGATGCCAATACAAGCGGGAAAACTCATGATTCGAAACGAGGAGTAGAAAATGATGGTAAGGTAACTGATTGTTACTTTTCCTTCTTCTACTTGAGTGACAGTTGATTGCTGAGAAATATCGATATGCATCTTCTCAATGTTTCGGCCGTTTGACTGATCCTACTGTTTTTGTTGAAGATATGCTGGTGATTGCAGAGAAATGTGCATGTGTTCACCCCCTCTTGATCTTTGTTGGAATTCTTTTTTTGTTCTTTCGTTATTGTTGCTCTCGTATAATAGTTTGGTGGCTATCCTGTTGTTTAATTATACAAAATGATGTAGGTGTGAACAGTGTTAAAAAGTCTGTTCTACACGAAGATTCTATAAGCTGTTTATTTTTTAATATTTTTCATAAGGTTTTTGCGTCTAGGACAGATTTAAGTAACTGCCCTGTTTGAGCATGTATCCTAGTAACTTGGCTTGTGAGCACCTTGCCCTCCGTAGTCTGATATAGTTTTGTTGCAAGTAAAGATGGCTTCTGCTTGTAAATGCTCCAGATGTAGATCGCTGGACACCATTGTGATGGATCTGTTTCTTTTTAGATTTTTATTATTAAGCTTTTCAGATTTGGATCTTGATATTAATTTTGGCTGTTATTTTTTTCCAGAAAGATGGAGGCAGTATTTCAATTTAAATATAAAAGCATATATGGTGTTGTGGAGAACATGTTTGATAACGGTCTAACACATTTTATGGGTGGTCCATTTAACTCTCATTATGATTTTGGATACTATTTTGGGTTTGATTGTTTTCGTGTTACTTTCTGTTTATTATTTTCACAAAGCTTGTATTTTGGCTGATATTTTGTGTTCTCGTGGCAATGATGTAGTGCTTGAATATCATTGGAAATTTGTTATTTAGTTCTATGTAAGGTGTTGGGTGTTGTGAATGCTCTTTTAGATGCTATATCATATAAGTTACTCTGAGTTTTGTTTAGTACATTATTTCTCTTTGTCTGACTAAAAATATCTATTGCAGTGGTCCCTTTTATCTGGCTTAAATTCTATGTTTTATGTTTTATTTTGAGTTTACCTTGTAATAATTGCGCTTGGTAGCGTTTGCTGGTATAATTGAATCTTGATAAGATTTATTTCTTGCAAGCTGTGAAAGTTTTTATTATTTTTTGCAGATTGGCAAACAGTGGAAGGTGCATACGCACAAAAAAGAACATGAGGAAAAAGTACATGAAGGTTGTGCTAGGCAGCAGGGATTCTGGTTATTATGTGTCAATTGCTGATGGTGGCCAGCGCACATCAAGGGAAGATCACCTTGAGTATGGAAAGCACAAGGATGAAGGACATGAAGATAATTGTTGTAAAGACAAGAGATCTAAAGAATATGAGGACAGTGGATACAAGTATGAAAAACGCTGGGATCAGCTGTATGTTGGAGATTATTCTAATGAAAGAGCAGGTAATGGAGACTTAAGAAATGAAAGGAAAGTAGTTGACTCTAATCATGAGAAAGCTAACTTTCAATCTTTTGGCTATGAAAGTCCTGTTGAAAATAGAAATACCAAGTATCTTGATCAGGAGGGTAGGAAAAGGTTTTTAGATGATAGTATAAATTATTGTCACAGTAAGTCTTGCAGTCTCAAGGAGCAGCGTTGTGCTATATATAGAAAAACATCAAGTGGAAATAAATTAGATTCTGTCAGTGACAAAAGGATATCAGAGTCAAGAAATCAACTTTTAGACTTTCAAGATTTGTCTCGAAGTAGAAGCAGGTATAAAGGATCTTTTAGCTCCAATACTAGTGATGGAAGGGACACGAGGGGGTATGTTTCCTTTTTTTTAAAAAAAATTCATATCTATTTGCTTCGAGCTAGAGTACTTCAAGCGTGATGACTCCGCAATTGAATTTTGTTATCGATATGATATAACCAGTTAAAGCACAATGTCAATAGTATGGTAATATGATACCGACTATTATAGTAGATTTAATTCAATTTCCTTTTTTCATTAAGTGTCAAAGCCATTAATTGCTTACTGTTTTTTCTATCACTTTTTGTCACTAATAAAACAGAAGATTGGTGAGATGTTGAATTCTATTTTGTAATTGGATAGAATCCTTGACCTCTTTAATGTGTTCATTAAACAATTAGAACTTGATTGTTTTTCATCCATGCGAAGGGCACTTTTATCAAATAAATGCCTGCAGACGGATGTCCTTTTTTACACACCAGCATGTGCATGCTTTTTTCTTTTTTGCACAATTTTTTTTCATTTATTAATATGTTACTTGACAGCTTATTGTTTGTCGCTTGTTTTTCAGTTGAAATTTTTGGAATAAGATGAAAATCTAGTGAATTGTTTATTTTGAAAATGTTGATCTCCTATTAGTTTTAGAATGAACAACATCTAAGGTTCATGATTAAAAAAATTACTTTTGTACATCAGAATGTATTAAGATCATTTCCTGAATTTGTTTGTTGCAGTGCAAATTCAAGAAAGAAGAATCTCATTATGCTGAGTTTGCTGAAGAAAACGGCAGAGGAGGAGAATCTCAAGGGATGTTTCTGATTGTGTCTTTGAGTCTTCATTCCATGAAAAGTTTAAACATAAGGATGATAGATCTCTGCACAGGATATCTTCTGAAGATGTTTCATCTTTGCAATACAATAAATCTCCAAAACACATGGGACGATCATCTCCTATTGTGTTGATGGTCAAGTCCCCATCAAGTTGTGGTGATAGAAAATGCACAAATTGGGCTAGCTTCAGAAAAAATCTTGATGCTGAAGAAGCGAGGCAAAGTGTTGCTTTCAAGGGGTGAAAGATTACCCTCCTAATGAATGTAGACTCCGGAATATTTCATTTGAAAAAGAATCAGGTGATCACTCACAGGTCTGTCTCCACCGTGAGTCAACACTTGTTAGTTTGCCATTTTACAAAACTGGTGCGGGTGGTTCTCAAAGTCCTCTCCCCTCGTTTCCAAGTGGGGATGACAACTTTCTAAAGTGACGCCTTCGGAAGAATATCTTAGAAGCCATATGGGTGAACCCAAGATGAGCAATTGTTATAGAAGAATTGGAGATTTGGAATTATGGTCAGGAGAGTGTGGGGAAGTAATCCTTGGAAAGGCTTTCCAAGTTGGCCACCGCCTAGAGCAAATGGTTTCTTTCCTCTCCATCATGACCCTGATCCAACTGGTTTCCATCAGGTAGTTCCCTCGTTTTCTGCTCCTCATTTTGGTCTTCGACCACATATAGATATGAACCATGCTGGTGTTGCTTGGCATGACATTGGCCATCCATTTGGGTGGCAAAACTCAGATGAAGCCTTCCTTCCCTTGTTGCATGGATGGGATGGAAGCAATGGCATATTTGGAGATGATGCTTGTAAACACAAAGTACCTGGCTGGGAGCAGAATAGACTCTTGGTGAGCAAGAAAGGGTGGGAGTTGAAATCAAAAACATGGAGGGGACAAAATGGAAACATGACTATCGATCCTCTTGCTCCAAAAAGGGAGATTTATTGCAACTGCAATCTTGATTTACATAAAGATTATGGTGCAGGAGGATCTGACCAGTAGGATGATGCCTTGGAAATGAGCCATTTGGAGCATTCTTCAACTGAAAGCATTAATGTGAAGCCGACAATTGCCTTGTTTACAGAGAACAAACCTTCTGTAGCCTCCCTCCTGAATGATTTTGTAGAAAAGAAACCAGAGATATCCGGTCAAGATCTACACGATTTTCACACCTTTTACAATCCCAACTTTAAACCCTAACTTTTTCAACCTTCAGAAGACTTGGTTTTTACATACACACTATGAATCCTTATATAGATTTGGATTCGACTCATGTACAAACTCTAGTTTATAATTACAAACATATCCGATTATATATAGATTCGGATTTAAGTCCAACCATATAAATTTGACACTTAAAAGTTGTAGATTTTCCCTTTTACATCAGCTTTATTCTTCTATTGTTAGTCTATGTCATAGTAGTCCTTGATGTTTTAGATTCGTAGTTATCTTTTGGCAGAACACTTTCTTCTTTATCATTTTTTTCTCCTGTGTTATAATTATTGCCATGTAGAGGGTCTTCAATATTCCTTAAAAATCTCCTATTATCTTGATAATAATTATTTCCTTTGTGTACCCTAATTTTTTTCTGGCCACCATATTTGAATTATGCGGTCCAAATGACATGGGGTTTCTCCATCTAGCATCTCTTTCAATAATATCATCATCTACTATAGTATGTTCTTCTCCAATAAAGGGAATCCGAATTTTCCCGTTTGGGTTCCCAGATTTGCATAGTTCTTCCTTCTGTTAAGAGATTGAAGTTGTACCATCGCAATTGATAACTTCTTTTTTCTTGTTCTAAAAATAAATAGAAATCCATATTATCCATGAACTGAATATCTTTTGGAGTACTTAGAGTATATTTGGCTATGGCTATAGATAATGGAAATAATTATTATCAAGATAATAGGAGATTTCTAAGAAATACGAAGACCTTTCACACGACAATAATTACATCATAGAAGAAGACGACAAAGAAGAAAATGATGGAGAAGAAGATGCTCTGCCAGAAGATAATTACGAATTTGAAGTATCAAGTGATCATTATAATATAGACTATCAACAGAAGAATAAAGCTATTATAAGAGGGAGAATCTACAACTTTTAAGTGTCAAGTTTGTATGGTCGGACTTAAATCTAAATTTATTTATAATCGGATACGTCTGTAATTATAAACTAAAGTTTGTACATGAGTCGAATCCTAGTATATATAAAGATTTATAGTGTGAATGTAAAAACTAAATCTTCTAAAGGTTGACGAAGTTAAGGTTTAAAGTTGGGATTGTAAAAGGTGTGAAGATTGTGTAGATCTCAAGTTTCTGTAAGTTTTCTTTGTATAATATAAAGTGTGTTGGCTTGTTTATATTCTTGTTTCATATTATAAGATTGGTTTAACCAAACAAATAAAGATACTTTTTGAAAACTTTGAAATCTTTGATAAGACCTCTTAGTTCTGGACGCCGGCTCTAAGGCAGGAAGCCATTTGGTCCAAAGAACCATGTCATAAGAAGAGTGGGTTTTAAAAAGAATCTTTGTTAACAGGATAACTATATCTAATCGGCCAATGCTGGGTAGAAGAAGAAAGAGGTTTATGCGGCTAGGGTGCCAGATTCGAATGAGTGTAGGGTAATTTTAAGTTGGATACATCTTTCTCCAGTAAACACACATTTAAGACTATTATTTTCCTTTGTCATCAATGCTACATCTGGTCATTGTTCGTCATGCACCATTGCCAAACCTATCCTTGTTTTCTCATGTCATGTTCTTCGCCCTCACAATAGGCATCGTAGGAACACTTGCATTTAGAATTTCCGGTAAATTTCTCTACCAGAATCTTTACGATTTGTTCTTTTCCAGGGTTATTAATCAATCCATGCATTTAGTTGGATTTGGCTTCGATAGGGCATGCTTCCCAATTTCTGCTCAGCCTCAGCATTTCATGTTGGTTTTATTCAGTAGCTTCTCTTCGACCTATGGTTGGGACTTCATAGGTCATAGGCTTGTGTATGTGTGTGATCTCCGGCCACAAGTATAGTTTTTCTGGGATAGAAAATTCACTAGTTACTTCTTGCTCTAGGGTTATTAAGTAAACATTTTGCCAAAATATTAGTTATTAGTGGTCGTTGTTTAAAAGATATTCCTGATGTGTTGGTATTCTAGGGTGTTATCAAATAGAAGGAAAATTGAACATAATGGATTCGTGTTGAAACTTTGTGATTTTTAAGAGTGGAATGAAATCCCTCTGTTGTGCCGAAGTTTATGCGTTAACTGTTGTTCATGGTCTTTATGGAATTCCTTTAAAAGTTTTTGTTTAACGATTTCATAGATGCGAAAATCCGGCGGCAGTGTTGTATAGAGTACATGCCCTTGTCTTATATGCAATCAGAAATATTTATCCTAATGTTCTATTATCTTTTTCCATCTAATATTAAGAAGTGTTGGAAACATGCGTCCTAAATAATGATTTATGTGATTATTAATGGTAGAATTTTGATAGCTAGGCGCCCTCTATGGCCTCATCCTTCGTTTTTGTCTGGGCTTAAGACTAGTTGCGCAGCACTATCGTGGGCAGAGTTATATTTTACTGTACATTATTATTAACGTTAAAGAATATATAGATGTTTAAAACCTTATATTATTAATGTTGAAGAATATTTAGAAGTTTTGAAACAGTGGAAAATCAAAGACAACAAACTAAGAAAGCCCCACCATATATAAGATGACGACACGAGATTGATGAAATTATGTTTATATTGTTTACAACTTTAATCAAATCCTATTTATTTGACTTTTCATTAATTAAGATATTAAATTGAATGAAAAATCTTATAGATTTGACTCCCAAGTCATGTCAATTTTATTTCATATTTCCTCGTCAGGTTTGATCTACAAGAAACAAAAAACTTCAATTTCAATCGAAACGTAAGATTGATATTTGTATTCACCTTTTTACCTCGTACTACCTTCTCATAAAGAAACTTGAGACTAAGAAACTTTAGAGCACTTTTTGGAATGGACAACGTATTTGACAGGAAGACTAGAATTTGCGATAAAATAATAAAGATAACACCATGAAGAGCCAAAAAAAGCTGTATAAATTAATCACTTATATTTAGAAGGGTACGCACTGATAGCAATCTGTGCGATACATGTAATAATGCAAAACTGGGAAGTTGTTAAATCTGTTCTCAAACTGGTTTGAGCAATTCACATCACGATGATCACTGCAATGTCCTAGGCCTTTGGTGCATTGCTAGACAAGTTGAGTGAAGTGCATCGTTTCACATCCAGATTGACTGTCTCACTCTAGAGCTTAAAAGAGATACCATCTATAGATAGGTCAGTGGCTATTTCAAATGAATACCACATCAAGCCTGCATATACAAATGAAGTTTAGCTTTATAATCAGTAAGCATAGTGCAAGCAAGCTATAGAAATAGAGAAAAAAAGGGAAAACCTTGACTTCATACATGAAAAATAATGGGCTTATTCAAAGCATCTAAAATAAGATCTTCAAGAACAAGAATGAAAATGGCGACAGGTACAGATTTTCTAACTGTAGCAAGCGTTCAAACTGAAAACAATGCCAAAGAAATTAAGATAGGAGCAGTTCCCCAACTCATATATACTCTTACCAAGAAGCCACTTTCAACAGGTTATTCATCGTCTGACAGCATATCCATAGGTATTTCATTTGAAACAACAGTTGCAGTAGGATCCTGAAAGCACATATAATGTTAAGCATATGCATGATTGCTGCAGACTAATTATAAACAAAACAATGACAAAGCCTAATGCTCACGGGTATCTTATCCCAATCTTTTAATTTGGAGTCTGAAAGCATGTAACCGTCGCGCAAAGGAGCCCACCCAGGCTCATTACTGTCCTCCTGTTGTGAAGAAGAATATCCCTGGAAACATCCTCTTTTAAAGAACTCAATCAATTTAAACTGAGTTTTTTAGCAGTCAACTTTTGAAGATCTCCATTTATCATGAGGAACTTTAAGTAGACAGAAGAGATAAAACAACAGGAACTGACCTTTAATTTTACAAAATTGTCGTCTGCAGACTGTTGCAAGGGTTTCCGCAATTCTGAGAAGAAGGTGTCTTTTCTCTTCTTATTCAATGCTGCAAGAATTGGATCCACATTTAATTAGGACTTATGATAAGAATGACCTCAACCTGATTGCAGCATTTTTTTTCACATGGATCCTAGTTTAGGGATTAGGATCCATGTCCCAGACCCCTTTAGGGATAAGTTGATGCTTAATGATTTAAAAGAATAGTGAATAACCTCTTGTTACAGAAAAGAAAAGAAAAAAACTTTTAAATCAATTTATAACACTAGTAAAATTACTTCAACAGTACCTTTAGCATCCTTCGATCTTGAATGATTCAACCCTTTCTGAGCATTTTGTGCCTTACTCACCTAAAATATGAAACCAGTCATCTGCTAATAGAACAAACATAAACAGGAAACATATATGGAGCAAAAAAAGACTGTGAGAGATTAACTTACTGCATTAAATAACTTGACAACTGAGTTCATGGTGACATGAAAACATAAGGGCATTATTAATATTAACACAAAACAATCAAAATATAAAAGTAAGGTAATACATCGAAAAGGGAAGCACCTCCTTTTGTGGCAACACTGATAAGGAATTTTTCTTTTGTATCAAGAAAGTTTACCGGCTTAACATGACCCTTCTCTTTTATCTAAGAAATATACAGAATTCTTGCTCAGACAATAAACCATACTTTTCATGACAAAGATAAGCCAAGAACGTCAAAGCTTATCATCGAAGCAATAATCTCAAAACAGAAAAAGTCAGCTAAGTTTGCAATGATACCAGGTGTTTCTCCTTCTTGGCTTCTGCTTTAACCTTATGTTCAGCTTCTCTTCGGCGAGCTTCTCTGCTATAAGCTTTTTACGCGCTGATAAAATATGAACTCTGCAAAACAAGCCCTATCAGCACATTTCCGAAGATTATTTATAGAACAGTGACATGCGTAAAGCAACATAGTAAGAAATCTGTTCACAACCGACCACAGCATCATCTGAAATCTTCGTGTTCATAATTTTCAAGAACGCCACCTTAAACGCCCTAATCCCTTCAAAAAACTTGGCTTCCTCATGAATCTCATCTCCCTCATCTTCAGCTTCCTCATCATCGCGTCCTTCATCCTCGCTTACTTGAAGCATCTTCATGACCACCTGAATGCACATCCACTGAGGCTCCAACTTCGGCATCTGACTCATCGTTATCATTATCATCGTCAGAATTATACTCCCTAAGCCTTCTCTTAACCAACTTTTTCATTTTCAAGCTTCTCTTAGTTTTGGGCTGTCCAGCATTGTCAACACCTTCATTCTACGCTTCCCCTACCACCACTCTCCTTCCCCAATTTCCGTTTCCTAGGGTTACCTCCTGCGTCCACTGAATCCAACTTCACATCCATCCGCCTGATGTTTACCTATATCTGCTGGAATATAACAGCTACAAACACACACGCACATACACACTATTTTAATCAACTGACAACAAAACTAAGATGCATTTTATTTTTCCACATAAGTATGCATCATAACTACAAAACCCAACCAAAATAGTATCAAATTTTGACACGCAAAAACCTTACAAGTCATCAGCCCAAAATCTCCAAACCATACACAAATATGTTAAGCTTCTAAAAAGAAAAAAAATTTACCCAAGGAAGAGAGCGGGTGAGGCTGTTGCCAATTCGCCGGCGAACAGAGGCAGCCGGCGGCGGGCGTCGCGGACGTCGTAGGCGACAGGTTCCGGCGGCGAGGCGACTGGGACTGTCGGGGTAGGGGTTAAGGTTCCCTCCTACTTACCCAAAATGCCCTCCAACTTACAAATTGTATTTTAATATGATAAAAGAATTTATAATAACAGAATGATATATATATATATATATATATATATATAAGGAGCTGATACAGCGCATTGGATTGATGGCTGTTGGATTAAAATCTAACGGCCATCAATTAATTTATATATTTTTCACCCTTTTCCCCCTATTTCTCCAATTTTCCAACCCTCTTTGTTTCTCCCTCCAGTATGCCCACTTGCGCCGCCGACCTTCCCAGCTGATCACCCACGCCCCAGCCCTCTAGCAGTCGCTCGTCCCCCGGCCCCGACCCCACTCGCCATCGCCGCCCCACCCCCAGCCCAGCTCACAGCAACTCCCCCCCCCTCTCACCCCACACGCAGCCGCGGCCCCCTCGCCCCGCGTTCCCACCCCCCTCCCCTGTCCCCGCCCTCGCTCGTAGCCGCCTCCCCACCCACGTTCCCAACCCCCCGCAGCCGCGAGGTGGGGCAGCGGCTGCGAGCAGGGGGCACAGAGGTGGTGGGGAACACGGAGGAGGCCGTGGCTGCGGGCGAGGCAGGGGGGGGCTGCGGGTGGGGCGGCTACTGCGAGTAGGGCTGAGGGGGGTGGGGCGACGGTTGCGAGCAGGGCTGGGGCCAGGGGCAGGGCGGCGTGAACAGGGGAGGAGGAGGAAAGGGTTAAAAAAAAATGAATCTGGGCCGTTGGATTTTGATCCAACGTCCCAGACTTGTTGCGCTGTTGATACGCTGCATTTTCATGCAGCGCACAGTAACCGAACTATATATATATATATATATATATAGGAGCACTGTCATGCTGCCTCTTTTTGGGAGCGTATGCGGCGCTCCAATCGTGGGCCGCTGGATTTCGATCCAGCGGCCCACACCCCCCTCGACTAGAGCTCGGCTTGAGCTTGGCTCAAAAACATAGTGAGCCAAATACGAGCCAAGCCCAAACATTATAAATTTTGAACAAGATCACTTGTTTTACACCAAGCCAAATTCAAACACATCCATGTTCGGCTCGACTCAGCTCGTTTACACCCCTACCCTGGGCCCCTGCCTGAGGGCGACCACCCCCCCCTCCGGTCCACTCCCCGCTCGTCGCCCCTCCAGTCACTCCACCTCGACCCATCGTCCCACCCCAACAGCCACCTCCCCTTTGATCCCTCCCCTGCCTGCTCGCCTTGGCCGCCCCCCTTCCCCAACCCCGTCGCTCCCGCGGACACCCACCCTCTCCCAACCTCGCCATAGCCGCAGATGCCCCTCCTCTCCCGTGTGGCCAGCCATGGCCAGAAGTTAGCCGCTAGAGTATGGAGTAAAATTTTTATTTTGTTTTTATCAAATCTGGACCGTCCAATCGTAAGGACGGCCCAAATTAAAGTTTGGGGGAGAGAGACACTAACCCATATATATAAATTTCCAAACCAAATTTGGACCATTTCAGAATTCCTCGAGTGTTTAAATGTGAATTGAGTTTAATTTAATTAATTTTGATTTGGGCCATATTAATCCAATCAGGCCTTTTGACGATTTTATTAAATTCATTCAAACTCTAACTCGTAATTTATTAATATACATATATAATAAGATATTTAACAGACAATTGAGACGAGTTAAATATTTTATCTAACTTGAATACATTAATCCTGAATTTTAAATTGAGTTAAGCCAAACACTAATTTCAAACTGAATGTTTATTCAAACTCAAAAATAATGATATGAGTTTAAGCCTAACTAGGATTGTCTTTGGATTAGATTATTAAAGATGATTTTATCTTCTTGATTTGAGTAATTAACCCAAATCGATCTACCATTTGTTTTTAAAACACTAATTAATTTTCAAAAGTACTATTATTTTAAGAAATATGTCAATATCTTATGCTAAACATATCAACATTATATATATGTATTACAAAACACACATAGTTATGGATCATTACATAATTATATACCTTGCATCAAATTATTTTAACTAATCAAAGAAGCCAACGGGTATACATGAAGAATAATATACTTATTAAACTTTCGAATTTTTAAGAGCTTGAAACACTCAAATACAACTATTAAATTTGGTCATTGTACGTACAATAGAAGTATTTATGAAAGGAGCTAACTTTGAACATAGATGCTCGAGATCTGACTCAAATAATTTTAATGTTACTTGAGCTCAAGTAATATTCTTATTAAACTATCAAATTTTTAAGAGCTCGAAAAACCAACTATTAAATTTGATCATTGTACGTAGAATAGATGTATTTATAAAAAGTATGAAAGGGCAAAATGTGATTAAGATGTGGGACTATCTAATGACATTACCATTTACTTTAAATGGATTTGAATCCCTGACCCCTTTAATGCCACAAACCATAACATCAGGCCAACCTATTAGGCCTTTTGTGCTAAAAGAATGCTTAAAGTAGTATTTATCATAATCATGCAAATGAAATAAAATAATAACCATAATTGATACCAAAATTAATCTATCAAAAATCTAATAAATATTAATGTATTAAATTAATATTATATATTATACCATCGAGTCATGTTTAAGTTATAACCAAGTTGCGTTTAAAGGTGCCTATCAGTCTGATTTGATTGGGAATTACTCATACTAAACCTGTTAATTATCTTAAGCCCGCATATAAAACCTGACTATTTATCATTTAAAATTTTATTTCCTAAACGGGAACCTGACTTGAACTTGTTTACCAAACCCGAACCCAATTATTTAATACCCGATTATATTATAAAAAATTAAATTTAATGGCACCATAAAAAATAAATTAGAAATAATTATCTAAAAAAATAAAGAGATTAAATAGGCTAATACAAAAAAAATTAAAAATATATTAATTTTACATGTTAACACTCTGTTAAATTATATTAAATATAATTTTTTAAAAAAAGTTATATTATTATCCAAAACCAAAAGTCAACTATTATAAAATAAAAACAAAACCAGATTATATAAATACCGGGTCGGGTGATAGGTTGGGTTTGTTCGGGTACGATCAAACTTGAGTTGTAAAATTTACAAAGAATTTGTATGTTAAGTTTCGATTCGAGTTAAACCGCACACGAGGCCGAAATCTGGGGTTACAGATCTGTCAAATCGGCCAGCTCTCTCCCCAGGGTGGGTGGATAGACGAACCACGGTTCTTATGCTTCCATGGACTCCACCCCAACCAGGTGAGCAAACCTTCTTCCACGATTTCGATCTGTGCTATGCACTTTTGTGCTTTCCGTGATTCAGAATTCGTTCTCTGCATGCCCGTATTCGATGATCCCCAACTTCTATCCTTCCAATATTTCCTTACTATTTCGTAATTTCGATAATTTCTGTTGCTCGTTACGGTGGAATAGTCTGCTACTCGATCATTCCTGTGTTTTGGAGCTTGAATGAGACGGAATGCATTTGGAGTCGTCCGGTTCAATTCCTTTTTTATTTTATAAATACAGAAGGAGTATATATATATATATATACAGTGGAACATTGAGGAACTTCCGCGCAATGTACTGGTGAGGTGAGTTGTTCGAATATCAATGTGAAGTTTGATAGAAACCATTACTTTATGCAATGGCATATATGAATTATACAGACAAGTCACTTGATGACAAGATGCACAACATGACATGGGTTTAAAATCAATCAATATGCGTGCATCATAAACAACTTAGTTCAGTGACAACTGAGAACAATTCCTGAGAATTTTTACAATTAAATAAAGATCCTACTCAGGCTGATTTTCTTGCCACCACAACAAAGGTACCTAAATAACTTGAAAATAATACTACTTGGGTGCAATTTTAAGTGTTTAGTATTCACTTGTGTTATACAGTTTTGTGTTTTCCATGTTTGAATTTTCGTTTACATCATGCCCATATTTGATGATCTTCAAAAAGTATGCTTCTAATGTTTGGCTACTTGTTCTTAATTCCAACTTCATTGGTATTAAAATCATCTGATATGGAATAATCTGCTGCTCAATTGGGTGCTTGATTACTCTCTACGTTGCTGAGGCTTGAATGGGGCGGAACACATTTGGAGTAATAAGATTTGAGTGCTTTTCTAAAAAAGTAATTGGTAAAAAGTGAACAACCTGGACAGAGTTAATTTCTGCACGTTCTCTTAGTCTGCTGGAAAGAGAATGAGCCGGTTTAACATAGTGTCTGCAAACATAAAATGGCACAAACATTACAAGAATATCTCACATCATATAAGACAAAGTTGCATATTTAGGAAGCAGAAACATTGTTTTTATGCTCTTGGCATTACAGTAGGTTGAGCCGAATTGAGATATTATCAGTAGTATTGTGTCATACAAATGAAGTGAATGTTTTCCCTGCATAGATCATATAGGAGCATGATTGTATTCTTCTTTCTTTGATTCATATGGAGTGATTTCATTACAAGGCAAGTATGCTGATTTCTCTTTCTTTAATAGTTTCTTGCCCACATACTCGTATGGGATGAAATCTCTTCTGCATAAGTATATTCCCAATTAATGTTACAATATGCAATTGGATTGTGCATTACTATTAGTTTGATGTATTTACGTTATTTTTTCCTTCCAAACATGTATTCTCCTATTATTATGCTTGAAAAATTGACGCTCTCAAATTTTGTAGGTTGCTGGATTTGTCTTAATGGAAGATGGTATTGGAAAAGCAAAAATATATCCTCATCATTTTGAGGTCCCAAAAGAAATAACATCTGCACCTGTCACCCCTCAAAGGCAAAACTCCCCTGCTTCTACAAGAAGCCTTTCTTCCTCAAGGTTTTAGTTTTAGCATTTTTGCAAATCCTAAATCACATAATATTATTACAAGGAGAGTGCTTTATAAATTTTCATCTGCAGTCCTATTTCTAAGACTAAAAGAAGATTGTCAAAAGCCACATCTATGCTCAACACATTCAGTTTAGCTGGTCTTCCTCGATTGCTCTACTAATGGCAAGGTTGGTCAGAATTTCTAATATAACTGTGTTCAAGCTGAGTGATTTTGTTTGAATGACGAGTGACCTGCTATTTGCAGGTTGAATTGACTGCTGCAGAAGTAGAATCTTTGCGAACAGAAATTACTAATTTAGAAGAAAGAGAAGCACATCTTAAAGCGCAGTAAGACCTTGCGCCACTTGAAATACCTTCACAAATTTGTGTTGTATGCGGACTATTTCTTGTGTTTCTTTTGTCCGTATTGGTACAACGCATGTCTACTTTGTCCCACATGTCACTTGTGGTTTTGTTCCTTTGCATTAAAATTTATCTCTAACTGATGACAGTATTATTTTATTGTTTTTTTCCTAGGTTAGAGCACCTTGATGAGCTACTGAGATCAGCTCGTCTTGCTGGCTACCTGTATATTCGAACTGTAATTTCATTATCCTTCTTTTATGCACTTACTTTATATCTTTCTCTGTGCTTGAATCTTTATTTTGTTATATGAATATTATTGTAACCTATGAAAGTGTATGAATGGATAGCTGATGCTTGCATTTTGTTTAGAGGTGGACTGCACTACCAGGAGAACCACCAATCGAAGAAAGTGAGGATGTAGATGATTGGCTCCCTCGTTTTCTAGTGCTACATGGATCTTGTATTTTCTTCTTCTTGCACTCTGCTGGTAATATACCAAATAATATCTTGTTTACAGGAACAGAATCATAACTGGTGGTTTGTGCTTCATAAGAATTTGAATTTATCGTGAAGGGAAGTGATCTGTGACCCTGGCCCAATTACTCCTGGGTCAGGTGGCTGGTGATGATGATGTGGGGTTGCATTCACTGTCATTCTGATCATGTTTAGTTGAGATATGCCGTTAGAGTTTCAATGTTGGCTGCCATATCTGAAAACTGAAGCTCAAACTAAGACTGTTTTGCATATTTGCTGCGTGAGCAATTTATTTTCATTATAAATAAACAATAAACTATCAAGTGTCTGAATTTAAGATACTAAATAATTAGCAGGATTTGTTTAGCTCCCCTGCCAGTGTTTCTTTGTTTTATGCTTTACAATTGAAAATGATAATAGCACTGATCCCCCGTTCAAGTATCATCTCATGAAATTTATCTATCTGGGAGGTATGTCTTGTTTTGACAATAAATAAACATCTCATCTTCTTCTTTTTAAGCCTCTATTTGGAAGGGCATTTGATGTGAAAACCACCTTTGTCATTGCAATTTCACATATTGCAATCTTCTTTCAATTATGACTAGTTAAATGGCATGGTAGAAATTTAAAAATCTATATGGTTGAAGTTACTGAGATGGGCTAAGGCACAAAAGTGTGATGGTGAATATCTATTAGGGAAAATAAGATTATCCATTTTTTATTTAAATGATCTTTTCTGTGACAATATCTTTGACGCCATTAAACTTTGCAGTGCAAGTCGTTGATTCCGCATTTTTTCCTCTCATAAGCTCTTATTTGAGTGAAAATTTTTGAGGTAATGTTATAAATAATGAATTTTCTTTCTCATCTCTGGTTTCTACGTGTGTTTCAGATTTAAGTCCCCAGGACTCCACGCTGTTATCTGACATAGTTGATGTAGGAATACTGCCAAGCTTCTCCCAGGAGGATGGACAAACTAGGCATTCATTTTTCCTATTAACCAAAAACGGACTTAGGCTTGAGTGCTCAACAATTTCTGAGATTCAGGTACACTCATGCTTTGTTTTTTATTTAGTTTCTGCTGCTTTTGTGACTGAGCATGTAGATTGAACACATGAGGGTCGCAGCCTCATCTTTCATTGCCAAAAAATGTATATTTGGATAATTTAAGCCAGTAAATTGGTCCTTAGTATGTTAGTCTTTTGTCAAATAGTCACCAATTGAAAAGGGTTGTCTCATCCCAGTGGTTTTCAAAGCTTTTATCATTTATCATATAGGAGAATTAGTGAAACACAATGTTCACATGGGATGCCTGCTCCACAAAATAAATGGTGTGACTTGGCAGATTTGATATGTGCAAATTCTTTTAAGCATTTGAAATGTGCTGACTTAATTTACTATATTTGCAGATGAAGTCATGGATGACAGCTTTGGAAATTGACTGTAATTTAGAAGCTGAGTCAACCCGGTAAAAACCAGTAAGTTGTGAAGGTCATGCATGAAGCTGCATAGTTAATTTCTGAACCCTATTTCTGAGGGAATCATGGAGATAAAGTTTGTTCCTGATATAGAATGCTTTTGTACATGATTATTTTGAGTGTATAGTTGTTGGCTTTCGACTACGAGATAAGCTTGATATTTTCAACAACTACTGTTGAAGTGAACTCTTTCCCATTTGGGTTTGGAATTTTGGATAAGGGAGGAATTTGGCACCAGCTTATAAGATGAATGTTGAAGGATTAAGTCTCTGTGGCACTGTACCCACTTTGTTGGCTCATCGCGCAATTTAGAATACAATGTGGTTGGGCTTATGACATGAACTCTTAACAATGGTCGGCAGCTGTTTAATGGGTAGCGAGCAGCTGTTTTTTTTTTTTTAAAGTATCGAGTTATCTAATATTCTATGAAAGTCTTTCTGGGCTGGGTCTCACCCAGAAAACCTTCTATATATATATATTTTATTGCATTACTATATATTATGTTTGAAAATGAAACTAGTTTCGGATGCAATCTTCTAGTGTGAAACAAAAACGAAATGTGTATGGTAAATTATGAGATAATTTTGCTTATTATAAGGTTTAGATAACTATTCCGAAGAGTCTGCGCTGCCATCTACTTCCACCTTATTGATAATAAATAAAAGGGGAAACTACCCATGGATAAATATAAATTGCATGCAATAGTTAACCTTTTATTCGTTATACAAACAAGAACAATATAGAAATTATAAGCATCATCATAATACCCATTGGCCGCTTACCTTTAAAAAAATAAAAATAAAAAGTTAGATTTTGGTTTTCAAAAAAGAACAACTTTCTACTTAAAATTTAATATTTGAGAATTGAAAATGAGGGCTTCAAAGTCTGTGAATAGCTGCATATTTTTACTGCCGGTTAATTCTAGCTCAATCTCAAATGCAAAAAACATCGTGCCGTAAAACTTTGGAAAAATAAAAATATATCTGTCAACAAAAATCAGACCCACCCGGCCGTAAATAAGACCTACAATGTGTCGAGCGAGATCACTTAGGCCGACTTCTTACACCAGTCATTAGACAAGAAACTTAAGCTGGTTCAATTCGGGCTCCTCACATTTGTAACATAGGAATGAAACGATTTATTATACATTAAATATATTAAAAAATAAAAAATAAAAATAGTAAAATTAACTTAAAATACAAAAAAAAAACGAAGTTCTAGTCATTGTGATTACACTTATAAATATAACCAAGCACAAACAAAGAACATTTAAATCCTTAATTGTTGCATGAAAAAAAATAGTTTTTGGGCCATCGACAATTTTAGCTTGAAAACTGGGAAACTGAGCTCAAGTGGGTTGCAACTTGCAAACAGCAAAGCTTGCAAAAAAACATTTTTCTTTCTTTTATTATTTAGAATGTAGCCAAAATGGAATTATTGGATTGATGCGAGATCCCAAAAAATTGGAACAAAATCTGACCCGTCAATTGCAATGAGAACAATAGAGGGCGATCCACCTGCCTACATCCAACGAGCCGAGTAACTCTTCAATGTCTCCTTCCACAAACCACTGGCTTCCGTCTCCACGGTAGATCTTCTCCACCTCCAACGGCTCGCCAATGCCCTTACGAGTTGGGATTAAACAAATAAATTAAATATAAATTTCTTATTTCAATATATAAGAACGAGAATTATCAAATAAAATAAAGAGATCAGATAAGATAATTTTACGTAAAAAATTTCAAATTTAAGAGAAAAAAAACTAAAGGGCAAATAACCAAATTAAATTTACTATATCCATGAGAAAATAAACTCTCTAATATTAATATGTTATATTTTTTACAAAATTAATATTGGTTAAAAAAATAAAGAATTATAAATTATAAATAAAAACTTTGGTAAAATTATTATTGACGATTATAAATCAATATCAATAAAATGTTCATCTTTCTTCTATTAACATAATTTTTTTCTCCCTTTCGCAATAACTTTTTTTATCCGTACCCAAAAAAACTTAAAAAGAAAGAAAAGCATCGCAAGTTATTTTTATTCTTTTCAATTATCTAGAAAATTTTAATTTTTACTTAAAAATATTATTAATTTATATATTTACGTATACGTTCCCTCCTTGCCGCCGGTAATTTCTTTTCGTCTCCGCTTTCTTTTGAGCTCCTTTTCACGGGAAGCGGCTGCGTTTGATGCTCGGCAGCTCGTATCAGTGTTTAAACTTGGGTGTCTAAGTCGATTCTTGGAATTGGTGTTCCTTTTGTGAAATGGGGGGATAAAGATGCCTTCTTTTGTCTGGCGCATGGACTGCGGAAATGGCGTTTTTTTTTCAGGAGAATATTTGGACGCAGTAGCCTCTCTGTGGGGGTTTGGATTAAAATTCGAAACTTTCGCATGTTTTAGAAGCTTCTTTCCTCACCTTCTCGTTGTCATGCATTGGTTTTTGCTTTTTGCCTTTTTGGGAAGCGCTTTATTATGATATAAAAATGCGTTCTTTCATTCTTTGGAGTCGTTTGATGAATAAGCAGCTGAATTTTGTTTCTTGTTGTGGATTTTTGTGAGCTGTCAAGGGGAATTGCTGAATCAGTTTCAGTTTCGAACTTTTTAATGGTCTGGATGCTTTTTATTTTTCTTACTTATTTGTGGCTCTCCATCTTGGCTGCTTTTTTGATAGTTCTTAACTTTCTATCTACTTTTAATTTGGTCTCAGTATTTTTCTGTCTAGTTTTGGCTTAAAATTTCATTATTGTTGAGTGCATTTCATATCTCCGAGTTTGGAAATTTTTAGGCGTTGGTGATCATTAGCTAGCTTGATCGGTAATCTTTACATTGTAGCTGTTTTAATTTAGATGATTAATTTGTTGCACAGAGGGAAGAAGTGTAGCTTCTGCTACGGCAGCATATTTAGAGGAACAGCTTCCTCTCTGGTTTCCGCAATCACAGAGGCAAACGCCAATCATTCTTCTCACAGATGGCTGTCCGGTCTACGCGTTCTTCCAGAAGCAGGTAATTGTTTCTCTTCTAATAGCTCCTTTCAATCTCACCATGCCAATCATCCTTATGAACTGCTCTACATTATAGTCTGCTCTCTTTTTTTTGTTTTTGCATTTTTCAAACTTCTGTTTGCCCGTTACGTTTTTTTTTAAAATTTTCTTTTCAATTTTCGACTGTATGTATCTCTTAAGGTGAGATTTGTGAGGGGTACATCATGAACATAATAAGTCGGGGCTATATCTCATCTGGGAAGAGGATTTTTGCCATCTGCTCTTTTGAAAGTTTTCTCTTTCACGAACGCAACACACACTACATTCCTTAGCATGGCATGAGCTGTGCTCTACATGGTTAACCGACACTCATTGTTTAGTATAAATCTTTCTTCCTTTCCACCATATCCTTAGACCTCTGCTGTTTGGCTGTCTGGTGATCTGTTACCTTCTCTTTTGATCCTTGTTGAAATTCTTGAAGTTTACTGATTTACAGTATCTGTTGCATATGACGATGTATAAATGTTGTGCAGAAATATACCTTCATGAGATCCTTGTTTTTCAGTGATCAGAATCAATTCATGTTACTTCTTTTGCACACTATCTTTTCGTAGTTTCTAACTGAACATTTTGGTACGTATGAAACTAGTTTACATGCTTCAAGAGTAAGAGGTTCATGCTGCAGAGGAAACCTTCGTCTTTTTTCTCTAAAAAATTTAACATCTATTCATGACTCCTTTCATCATCAAAATATTTTTACTTTTGTTACTTTCTTCAGCTAGAACAAACTTTTATTGCAACTTAGCCGGATGGAGTCCAGAGAGGACTGGTATGCATACTATATTCAGATCATAATTTGTTTTGTTTACTTTTGTCATCCAAATATACCTATTGTCACTGAGACGTGTGCATGTGAAGATATGTTAGTATATTTTTATTTGGATCTTCTATCACAAAAGATAGTACTTTAATTTACAGATAGTCGAAATCATTTCATGCTTTGAACGCAAAGGCTACAAATTGGTAGTCATTAAGCTTATTGCTTATTGTACCCAGTAGGGAGTTTGCTGAGAAACACTATCATGAACTCAAAAAGAAAGACCCTTCTTTAATGGCCTGTGTGTATGATGATGAAACATCTAGTCTTTGGAAAATCTAATGTACATAGAGCATTAGCAAGAACTTATTTGGTCATGGTTGCAGGTTTGGGAGGGTGAAGGAGTGATCAAGTATGGTTGGAAGCTCATTGGAGCCACAGACCCACAGAAATCTGAGCCTGGAACCATCAGAGGTGATTTGGCAGTTGTGGTGGGAAGGTAGAGCTTTAGATTCCCTTACGATTGCTCTAACAGAAAGTTGCATACCCTTCGTTTACTCTGGTTTTTTTTTTTAATAAAGAGAGATAGACTATTATTCTTATGCAAAAATCAACCTATTTAATTAATTTTACAGGACTAAGACATAAGATGCAGTTGGTCCTGACTCCCGATTGTGGCGTTTTCCTTTCGGTCTCTTTAATTCTTTTCATATTGGAAATGCCTATATCTATTTACCATGCTTGTTCTTCATTTCAAATATTGTCTGCTTGGATCTTGCTGTTTCTTTGAGGGTCCAAGGATGCATCATTAATCCATTGGGTACTGTAGGTAACTATGATTTTGTGGTGTTTAGCATCCATAAAGTGAAGTGGAATATTTGTCCGGTTTAAATCTGAGCACTTCCATGTTAATTTGGTCCAATCTTTTGGAGTTTGAATTAAGTCGTTTTAATTTTAATCTCTAAAACTCAATAATTATATTTCAATTATTGAAAACACTGATACAGTACAGGTAGTTTAGACTGTGTGGGTAAAAGGAAAGTAGAGAACGAAAAATAATGCAATAAAAAGTTAGTGTTCTATTCCTGTGACCGTGGCTCTATTAAACAGGAGAACTTTAATGAAGCTCAAACAAGAGCTCCAAGAGGCCAGACACTTGTGGCTTTTGTTCTTATTAGTGAAGACGATTTCTAATCAATCTTCCAGTATTAGGTGGTAGCTGATCTGAGTAGATGTCAATTATTACCCAGTCAAGTGATTTTAATTTTACATGATAATATCATTTTAAAATTTTGTCATCTAGAAAGTGTTGAAATTGAAGTTTACATTGGTGGAGTAGGAGGGATATTTGTAACGAATTTATTTCATTAAAAAGATCTTGCTGTTGTTGCCTCAATCGTATTTAATCATCTAGGTAAAATAGTTACATGCAAGTCTACAAATTCTTTATATTTTCATGCTTTTTCTCTAAACAGTGCTCTGTAGCAACTTCCTGTATCCTCGTAGTAGCCTGTTGTATTCCTCATACCTCCTTTCTATTTCAGGAGCATCGTTCATGGGAGTGATGGCCCAGAAACAGCCAAGGATGAAATAAATCTATGGTTAAACCAGAGGAGTTGGTTAGCTACACCAGGCAACGCAGAGAAATGGATATATGGCGTGAATTAAATTATCATGATCGTTTATTATACTACCATTGGCCGTTCATTTTTTTTTCAGCATAAATGCTGCCTGGGCCAAATGTAGCCTGCCAGAATAGTTTTTTTGCTAATAAAGGTCGAGTGCATTGCAGGTTTATGAGAATGATACTAATATAGTTGTGAACCAAAGTTGTAACTTGTCTAAAAGTCAAGCATTTTACATCCTTGACTCTTACATTTGTGTGTTCCAACCCAGCAACTTTTAAGATATTATGAAGATACAAGGTTATTAATTAGGGGCTCGAATTTTTTTACCTTGAGCTGTGCAGTCTTGTTGTAAAGGATGGTGTACACTTTCAGATGCCATTATATTCAGTTTTTTAGAATAATCAAAAACCACTTCCCAGTGGCATTTGGATTTTTAAAAATTTTTGCACTCGTGAACTTTCGTCGTTTAATTTTTAAATGTACACTATTCGCGCCTTCATGAGACAGTTCAGCCACCAATAACTTCTGTATTCATAGAGCTCATTTAGCAGGTATATTGCCAAACAAATATGTTGCAAGTTTCATGGGAAATCGTAGATCAGGGCTAAAATGCAAATAAGTTCATTGGGAAGCCGGATCACAACATTTCGTTCTCAGGATAAGATGGGAGAAAATGATTAACATGACAAGGAGGTAGGGGGGCCGGACACAAATCTTATTCATATGACCATAAAACATAATCGAATTCAAGTATATATATCACTCCTAATCACCAACATTCAATCCTTTCAGCATTAAACAAGGGCATTTCACGAGCTAATAGAAATCAAGTACACCTTTTAAATAAGCACGGGACTTCTTGAGTTGTGCTTAAACAGATCTATTGTTCACCTAACACCAAATCGATCACTGGCAAAATGAAATTACAGCTGCGTTCGCCAAAATGGTTCATGCATGAACACTTTTTTTCACCAGCCATTCATTTCAAACTTTGACTTCATATTGAGTTGTCAATGTCAAAATGGTATAGTTATTAGACAAATGATGCTCAAATTTAGAACTGTAAGCCAATATGGCTTCCAAGTGACTGACAAAAATATGATTCAGCAGAGTTTTCAATCATTGAAGAAGAAAACTTCCAAGCTGCAAAATTGATATTGTTTAAGCTTCAAATAGACATTCTGCTACGGTTTATTCACCCTTCCAATGTAGACGACCATCTTAACTGTTCTTATCTGTGATTTGATAGCAAGAAATTGGATTTCAAACAGGAACTGGCTGCTTCTGAACAAATGCCATACCTTTATCAATGCTGGCTTTCAGCTCCGGTTTCAGTGCTTCCAAAGCTTTCACCTCGTACTCAGTAAGGTCATGTAAATCAGCTGTTATAAAAGTCTCCACACCTTTCTTCCCAAGTTTAACCCTTGATGCAAAAAAGGGCAGTTCAGTCAGGTCGGACTGCACGTATGCGCATTCATATACGTCCATATCGCCATTGAGTGCCCGCAAGGATGATTCCACAAACCTAGCGGCTGCAAATGCCATAGACAAAGTGGCAGAACCAGCACCAGCCTTGGCTTCAACAACCTCCGTCCCAGCATTCTGAATCCTGACTGTAAGTTCTGCCACTTCTTCATCAGAGAAGCTCACATATGGTTTTGTCTTGGACAACAATGGCAAAATGGTAATGCCTGCATGTCCCCCGACAACTGGAACATCAACATCAATAAGCCTCAGGTTCTTCTTCTCTGCAATGAAAGTGTTGGCGCGCACCACATCTAGTGTAGTCACACCAAAAAGCTTCTTTGGGTCATATACACCCTTTTCCTTCAGAATTTCAGCTGCTATTGGTACTGTAGAGTTGACAGGATTACTAATGATATGAATAAATGCATTTGGGCAGTTTTCCGCAACAGCCTCAACTAAGGTACGGACGATGCCTGCATTTATATTGAAGAGATCGTCGCGAGTCATGCCGGGTTTTCTAGGAACTCCAGCAGGGATTACAACCACATCGACTCCTTTAAGAGCATCACCTAACTGAGCAGGGCCGGTGAAATCAAAGACCTGCGAAGGAGTGTTGCAGTGGCTAAGATCGGCAGCAACTCCTTTCACATTTGCAATATCATAAAGATGGAGAGCTGAGACCAGTGGTGACATTTTGATGAGCAAGGCAAGAGGCTGGCCGATCCCTCCAGCAGCTCCCAAAACAGCCACTTTGAAAGACGAGGCCTGCGGCTGTAAATGCTTTGCACGTGCCTGGCATTGCCTAGAGGTTTCAATAACAAGAGATTTACGCAACATAGGTACACTTTCTTTTCCCAGGAAGCATGAATCAGACTCAGTGTTAACTGATGCTGCTGCTTTGAGACCACTGTATCTCATGAAATTTGAGGCTCCTAATCTAAGGCTCATAGGCTTGGACTTTGCCTCTGAGGTCTGAGAACAATAAGTGACTGGGCCATTGGCAACTGAACCTATAGCAAACTGTGACACTGTCGTTGCTGCCATGTTTATCCTTCAAATTCTGCAGGCAGAATAGATCAAACATTTTCAAGTCAAAATTCACTCTGATTTGCACACAATTTGCAAACAAGGAAAACAAACGACATGACACAAAATGTGAAAAGTAATTTCAAGAACTGCCATGATAGGCAAAAACTGTTATCTTATAAAATGAAATAATTTACAATAGTAGGGATGCATAAACGTTATGCATCAGGTGAGACACAGACGTATAAGAATTTATTTTGGCAAAACAACAAGAAAAGGAATTCAAATGATGACTGTGGAAAATAAAAGCATTAAATACCATCAAGCTCAGTACTAGGCTACTAGCAAATCAAAAAAATGAGATGGCAAGTCAAATATGCTAAACAAGAAGAAATAAATCCCAACGATGCATAACACGGCTCTCATCAAGTATAGAACTGTGCTAAAAAAACAAGAATACTCTGAATTTATTATCCTTTTTTCCTTCTTGAAGGCCTTCCAACCTCCAGTAAGTACTTTGACAAAAACCAGTTCTGGCTGTTTTATAATGTTTTAGGTACAGAAACTTATTTCAAATGTTTAGAGCTCATAACAGATGTTTTACCCCCTCATGTTGCAAAAACCATCTCAATAATATTATTTCTCACATTAAATGAGCTGTAGCTCTATAGAATTGTCAGATTCAACAAACATTAGCTCATTTTGTCCAATAAAAAATAATTAACAGACAATACTTGGTTCTCTCAAGTAGCATACTATGACATGCGACAATGTATACCAGTCATTTAGCATTGGAATGGCAAAATGTCATGGCAGGGTTACCCACTGAGCCAAAAGAATATACATATATTAAAAAAAAGGAACCAAAAGAATAAAATATTCAGGAAAATCATGGTAAACTTGGGATTGCCAAGTGATAGAATCGAAGAAAGAAAAAGAACAGAACAAAGGAAGAAAGATTTCATGAAAATATAAGACTCAATTTTTTAAGGCCTTAAGCTGTTATTAAAAGTTAATGAATCCGCTGTAATAACAAAATGAGCTGACTGAAAAGAATGAGAGCGGCTACTCAATCAAATTAAAGCCGAGGCAAGAAGAGAAAATTGTGGTTAGCTTCTTTGCAAGTTAAGAGGCTAGAAACTGGAAGGGACAATATGGGCTTAGAAATAAACTTCTCACTAGTTATGTTACCAAATAACCGGTATGCAGACAAGGACGAAATCCCCATAAGAAAACAGGAAACAGTTTTCATGAGACTGCTTCCTGATATCAACCCACTTTTGTTTTCTTGGCTGGCGACTCAAATTGAAAATTCACAAAGCTTCAGAAATGAACTAAAGAAGATTTACAAACTGACCGTAATTCTCAGCAATAACTCATCTGCAAAAATAGACTAAGCAATATGCCTAATGAAATTAACATGCGAGTTCTCCGAGATAAAAAGTATATTCAAGGAAAAATGAAAACCAAATATGATAATGGAAAAGAAAACAATGATGAATGTCCTTTTCAAAGTGATAAACATCATTATTATTACCCAATAGCTAAATGATTGTGCGGAGAAAACTCTATTCAGAACTGAGGTATAGATCAATCATCCCTGATACTAAAATAAAAAAACAGATCTAGCCGCATATCAAACTTCGAAATTGAGAATGAACAAAAGAAAGACATAAGCAATTTCACTTTCACCTTCTAACCATGATAAATACTGCTTTCACGAATTAATTAGACATGAAAAACACAGATCCAGAAGAAGAAAAAAATTAGACAGAGTTAAAAAATCTGTACGAAGATGGATTCAGATACAAGTATTAAATGCAAAAAATATATTTAAAAAAAGAAGAAGAAGAGGAGAATGAAAGATTTGGAAGATTCAAAAGATTAGCCATATCTCATTAGTGTCGATATAAACTTATACCTCTCAAAGTGAGGCATCAAATTATGAGATACCCACCTCCCAAAAAAACCATCTCCACCCATTCCAAGCCATGAAGAAAGAAATTTCACATGGAAGAAAATAAACTTTCAATTACTGACCTCTCCCCCAAAACATCCAAACACAAACCAAAAAACTAAAACAGAGAAAACCAAACATTTCACGCACCTTGCCGCGAATCAAAAGGATTTGATAAAAAAGAAGAAGGAACAATACACACAAGGGAGATCTGAACCAAACAGCAACACTACTCCAAAGATAAACACCAGAAACTTAACATGAATAACAAGAAATACACCGAGCTAACAGAAAAAGAAAATGAACAGATCCGGAATGTAAAAGGAATATACCTCGAAAACACCGACAGCAGCCGCCGAGAAAGAACCCAGATGGCTCTCACGAGCTCAATGCACACGGGGAGGAGGGAAGGGAAGGTCAGAGTCGGTTACACACACATATATATACATAATATTTGAGGTATTAAGGGCTAAAGTAGTTATATTGACACATTGGGCTACTTATCACCTTTTCTGTTTAATAAAAGCTTCTTGGACATTTATGCCCCTATTTAATATTTATATCCCCCAACCTTGAAACGCATTTGAGTCTAGGATCTAATAGAATAATAAAAGGGTAGTAGTCCTGACTCCTGACGTGATAATCTGATAATTGGGAGTTATTTTGGGTCAAAGTGTTTCGTTTGGTGTGGTATCTGACGTCTAACCTCACGTGGTCTTATTCCTTCCAATGGGCGAGCCGACCATTTGGTTGACTTTTTGGCCATGCCAGGAAGACGCGCGTGGTTTCCTATGATTCGGCCCAACAATTCTTAGTGAAATATTTTATGGTTTTATAAGTAGGTTGGTTATTTAATTTAACTTATTTTTATGATTCGATATAAAATATTTTATCAAAATGAAAATAACCTATTTTTAAAATTTTCGCAAGGAGCAACCGTCGCGGAGTTGGTAAAACTTACTGTGCTCCTTGATAGCTATGCCATGTTAGGTAAAAATTGACATGCCAACGATCGGATACAAAGTCTAACGTAACAAATTAAGTTATATTTTTAATTAATTATAAATTTTATAATTTATTTTCATTTATAAATATGATCTTATTTTAATAAATATTATATGTGAGACTAAATTAAAAATTTTTATAATTTATCTACTTTAAAAAAAATTATTTTTAAAATTTTTATACTCCCGATGCTAATCTCAGATTACGATTTTTTAACCTATAAACAATAACCTAACTAAAGTCCCTATAATAGTCAATTAACTAATATAGAGGTCAAAGGTTCTCATACCATTTTAAAATGATAATTTAAGCCCTACTTGATTTTTTTGTTCCCTCACTTTCCACGCTATCGGGTGAATAAAATAAAAACAGGTACGAAATTTATTTTATTTAATGGATTCATGTGGAAGTCACTGTCAAGGCATGAGCTGCTAAAAACTTTGCAGGTAATGATATTTCTTAGTGTTGAACTTACTAATTCAATTGATTTTGAAGAAATTATTAATTAAAAATTATGTATAATATTCTATTGAATGCAATATACGTAATTAATTATACAATCACTAAGATTATATATTTTTCAATAGAAAATATCATAGGCTATTTAAAAAAGCCATATGCAGTTATTTAAGTTTTATCGTCGAGGCTCTTCAAAATCTATATCAAATTAATGCATTCAATTTGAATAGATTTGATGACATACTTTAAATTTTTCTACAGCAACCGCATTTGTTATTGACTATATGTATTTTCTCGTTTATTTTTTGAAAAAAATAAAAATTAAGGAGAACCAAATATAGATCATGATTGGCCAAATGACTATTAAGATTATATATTTTTCTATAACAACTACATTCAACTCGATCGTAACATTTCTGATTCGGTTCTTAAGTGAACCGAAATCGGAGTGTTAAAGCTGACATATATAAGTTTCAAAAGCTAAGTAAATAGGTGGATGTCCCATTAAATAAAAAAAATTTGGTGGTATATGTAACACCTCAAATCCGGTTCACACTCGTGAACCAAACCGGCATGTTACAGGCCCCGGTTAGGTCGGCTAACCCGAACCTAACTCGTGCGGATCCAATCTCGGCGTCTTAAGATGAAGATCCAACTTGCTATATGTATGTATGAATGCATAAAACCCTAACAGGATACTACATGGATGACATGCAACCAATTTTCACACCAACACAATTACAATCAAAATTAGTAAAAATTCTAAAACGAAAGGGACAGAATTTCCCCTAAAAATGCAATTAGGGGCCACCCTGTCAAAATCATATATTCAAACATATATACGCATAGCAACACTAGCATTCACACAGACTTCTAATCTACTATATTCATCATTCTCTGAACTTTGGGTCCTAACCCATCACACTTTTGTTGCGCTACTCTGATCATTTCATTTCATGTCATTGTCATGCCTCAAATATTTAATCATAACATGTTTATAAAATAACATCATAAATAAAACATTAAACATTCAATCACCCAATGTGTGTGTGCAGAAGACCTTATTGCTCCTCCGTCCTGGCCGGCACATCCATCTCGTGCTTATCACCTACATATATATAGGAAAAACGTCAGTAACAAGCATTACTGGTCCGAAAAGAAAATAACTATAACAAACTGGCTATGAGAGCAAACTCTCATATGAAAGAAAACAACATATACTCCACGTGAACACTCTGAAGGGCACTACTGAGGAGCCACTGGGCTGCAGACCCGGTAGCATCCCGAACTTACTGATCTGCTGCTGGTACTGTGCCGCTCTCGACACTTCTTTTTCAGTACTTCTCGTGAAACTTTATCCTAAGCCCTCTCCTTACCTCCATATTTCTCCTGGCCTTGAGCACGAAGGCCGAGTACTCTCAGGCAGTCGCCTTTAGTACCCTTTGAACCACAAGTCCGGACATGCGCTGTACTAAACAGTACCCGTAAACCTCCACGTTCTCCGGGTGTGAGGAACTCAAACGCGGAGTTGTCAGGATCCCTCGGGAATGGAACAGTCCGCTGGCACTAATCCAGAGCCCGCTTTGACTGTCACGGCATCCTCTGCATGGTACGTGCAGTCGATTTCTCCATCTCTCGTCTCACTGAAAACGCAAAAATTACATATATATAGGGCTTGGGTAGGGAGTTATATAATAGGCCCAAAGGCAACTTTTGGTGGATCTTGTTTTCGAAATCATCCTCGAGGGATCTCATCCTCGAGGGGTTATTAATCTGGAAAACTGTTCAGTTAAATGGCCCGAGTTAAGTGGGATCCGATAAAGCGCCACTTAACCCGTCCTGTAGACAATAAAACAAACATACAATAGAAAAGATCGTAAAAACAGACGAGTCCTAAACGGACCTGGTAGAAGCTCCAAGCGTATCATCGCGCCTAGGCGGCGAGCTCCTGCTCCGTACCTACACATCAAAACTAAATACTAACGCCCACTAACTACATGATGCATCAAAATCAATGAATCACACACAATGCAACCACAAGATCATCCATCAAAATAACAATCAGATAATTATAAGAGTAAATAATCCTAACTCAAACTATTCATACCATATTTTATTCTGTTCTTCTAAGTTGCATCGTACTAGATTAACATGCTCATACACAATTCATCTCATTAGATCACTTACTTCATTCACTAATAATCTCATCATGCACATCTTTACTTTATTCATGGTCAAGACATTAATCATGATAATTAATCAACCCTAGCATGCTATGCTAACAATTATCATCAATTTTAAATAAATCAATCGGAGGTAATTATACCTCACGTTGTCGACAATCGGCGACGGTTAAGGTTTCGTCGCGTGTCTCAGAACTCAAATTCAGAGCTCATCGGCGTCCGAAGCTCGATCGGGCTCGACTGGGTGAGCCCCACGGAAGATCCAGTGAATTCTAGTGAATTCTAGAAATTCCGGTTTTTCGGCAGCTGCTGGCGGTTTTTCGGCGACTTCTGATGGTTTTCGGCTACAATCGCCGGCGGCATCTACTGGCCGGAAAGTAGTCCTGTTGGGTACCCTCGGAACTGGCTCGGCGAGCCCGACTCATCTACGAGGTCGATGCGGCCAACGGAGGTGGCGGCTCGCTGGAAAATGCATAAAATAGAGTCGGCGGTGATGGTGGCTAGATCCGGCCGGCTACGGCGGCGATGGCCTCCGTTCCAGTCGGGGAAGGTCGCTGGAAGGCTGAGGGTGCTGAGGCGACTGCTGGATCGCAGGGGCAACGGTGCCCAGTGGCGCAACTAGCGACGGAAGCACGATGCAAAGGCGTGGCTTCCTCGCGTCGAGGCGGCCAGCTCATGGCCGACTCTGGTCGGGCCGGCAGGGCGACGTCGTGGCCGGGCTAGGCGGCGTCGATCGGTGGCCAGGCGGCGTCGGCGGTGGCACGCGAACAGGGGCGGCGCGGCAGCTAGGGTTTGGGCGTGGGGGAGAAAAGGTCGGGGTGGAGAAGAAATGGTTGGGTGGCAAACTTGTAATTATGACTTGACTCGTCTCCGGCTCAAGTCAAGTATAATAACTAAGTCGTATTAAATCCTAAAAAATTCATAAAAATCGGGAAAAATCCCGTAAAATCAAACAACACCAAAAAAATCATAATGATATGCTCTAGAACTATCAACCCACCCAAAATGCCCGTAACGCATCCTAACGCGGTAAATGGCCTAAAACTAATTTTACGATCCATTATATATCATAATAAAAAAATGAACTGCATACTCTTATATATTCTGATAACTCATTCTTTTCTGCTGTGTTCATGACGTTATCATCATATACTTGGGTACACATGACCCTCATGGCTCATACACGAGACTGGCGTCGGCTCAGTACACGTGTTCTGAAACTGACTCGACTCGAAAATAACGGTCGACCCGACCGGTTCTGAATATAAAACCCTAACTCGAATTGTGGGTTTTACAGTATAATCTTCTCTAACCCGCAAAATATTAGCATGATGTCATCTTCTAATTGCTTACAACATTCGACAACTAAACTTGTTGAAGTAATGTCTCTAAAAAAATGACACAACTCTATCATTTCAATCCACAAAGGGTTAGGAATTAGATCATGAAAGGTGATAGACATAATCCTCTAGAAGAAAACATGACAATCATAATTTTTAAGCCCACCTATATTGTAATAATCATCAGCAAAATTTGCAATGTTTTAAGTGTATCTATCATATACTTTCAATGTTCTAATCCATCAACAAACATTTTGTACATCTTGCTTAGTAAATGAGAGGTGGCTTTAGGTATCAATAAATAGTGTCTATTTTCCCTCAACTCTAATTTAGGTCGATAACAATGCACAACTATGTCTTTTCGAACTTTAACATCATCTTTGTTTTGTTTTCCTTTTGTACCCATCAACGTCTAGAATAAGTTATCAAACAAAATTTTCTCCATATGCATAAAATCTATAGTATGTCGTACTAATGAAGTGCTCCAATACGGCAACACCTAGAAGATACATTTCCTCCGCCAATTGTAAGTGTCTCCAAAATCAAGAAGTCTTTCATTACTTTTTAACTATGACTCAGATTCTAATTCTTGTAATACATCTACTCTTAGTTTAATCTCTTCCCCGTTAATATTGGAAATGTTCCATCTTTTTCAACTCTATTTTTCAAAAAAATTGTTTTTACTGCCTAAATGAGTGATTTGGAGGAAGATGTTGTTAGTAACAATCAAATTAGCAAGGTTTGTCAGAGTATTGCAGATGAAAAACTTTTGTATTTTACTTACAAATAGGGTAAGAAAGCCTACCATGGGTGCTCCATCTAGATAAATTACCATAAGTTAGAAAATCATTAATTGTCCATAACAAAGCTACTTGTATATCAAAATTTTGTCTTAGTGAAACATCTCATATCTTAACACCATCAACCTATAATAGTTTCAAGTCATCTATAAGAGGTGTGAGATATACATCACTATTCTGACTAGACCCGTCTTTTCCATGAATGAGCAAAGATAAAAATATAAATGGTGTGTTGTACACATTTACGATGACAAATTATATAATGATAATGACCGGCCAACTAAAATACTACTTCGCTGAATACCCAAATAGACTAAAACTAGCTGCGCACAAGCTTAATCTTATATTGCATGGATTTGAAGCAATGGACGGGTGACACCTATCAAAATATTTCTATGCCTTGCTATATGAAGTGTGAGTCAATTCCCTAAGGACTCTTGGATTCAGTGCATGCCAAGATATATGTTCGACTGTCTTTCACGATATGAATAATCTTTGTAATCTTAGAATAATAGAAACATGTTGCAACACTTTAGCTGCAACACCTTTTTTTCGATGACCAACTTCCATGCCTATTAGATATCTTGGGTTTTGTAGTGTATATACTCTAGTAAGTGAGTAGTGTCTTTGTCAAATAACATGCACTTGTTTGGGACATATATATGTATTTTGTTCACTTTCATTCCCAGCTTCTTGGTCAATTTCTTCAAGTCGTAAAAAAACCCGACAACTTGTTATCTCTTGGCTAGACACTTTCTATAACAAAAACAAACTCATCAAATATTGTTTTAGCAACATTGACTTTTTTTATATTTAATAATCGTGTATTTGTATATGAAGGAGATGCATAGTTACAACCCGAACATAATTCTCGATCTTCTTATCGAAGGAGATCATAAAATGATTGTACCTCCAGATTAGGTTGTTCATCGGTGGAGTCACAGTGGCGTGCTGATTGATGAAGAACCTCAAAATGTGGATGAGCAATATCATATACCACCTCCCTGAATCTTAAATTATCCTGATGAGGTGCACTTGAACTTGAGCTTCCATACACGTGATATGCAAATATATGAGCAGTGAACTCTCACCATGAAAGGTCCATATATAATATGCCGGCATAAATCAATAATAATATAAATATTGTTTGACCTCATCTCGTTCCATGCTCCACCAATTGGCACATCGACTGTGCGGACAAAAAATTTTCAAATGCCTAACAATTCTCAAATGCAAGAATTAAAATTAAGAAACATTTTAACTCCTTGTTCATAATCTGGATTAAAAATTCTTCTTCCTAACCACCTTTCATACATCAAATCATGCCCAATTGTATTCATTATTACATGCACTAAATATTGAAAACAAGTTAATTCAGACATCTATAATATAATAATGTCCATCAGGGTCTGTATGCTTATATAAATTGTACGTAATACTTGAAAACTATTATTTTACATGATTGTGAAATAAAATTGTGACAAATTAAAAGTTAATTATGAAATTATAGTGTTCAACTCATCTTGAAACTAATCGAGTCAAGAAAAATACTAAGTTATGTCTTGATTTTATCGAATCATAGTGTTCGACTATTGCCCAAATTAATCGACTATAGAAAAACACTAATTAAGTTCAATACATAAGCTTATAGAATAAATTGTAACTTATGAGTTATGAAAAGTCAAATCTCATGTTTAAACCATGTGTCATCGTATTAATTTAATTATTACTTTATACAAATGTTTCCAATCATCCAAAAATAATTATTAATTTTAATTACTAATTTCAAACATGAATGTAAAAATATAAAATAAAATAACTTAATTTAAAATTTTTAAAAATTTAAAAAATCCTACATATATATATAATCATATTATTCAAATTAAAATTTATTATTTAATAACACACACTTAATTTTTTTAATTTAAGATTACTATATACGTAATCTAGGATTTTTATTAATTTATTTGCTCTTATTTATTTTTTTAAAATTAGGGTATAGTTTTTTTCTAATTGAAAGTCTAAAAATGAAAAATTCCACTTAAATATTAAAATTTTACTTAAATAAAAATATTTTATTTATTAATGTCAACTTCATTAAAAGTATTAATTATTTTTAATGTAAATTTGAATTTTTTAAATATTTTATAGAACTAATTTATTCTAAAAATACATATTTTTGTTTAAGTTAAATAGATATTCTTATTTTTATCTTCAAATAATAATTAGTCATACTTTTTTAAAATCTAATTTTATATGTTAATAAAATATTATAAATAAAATTCAAATTTACCTTGCGGAGAGCACAAGTCTTTTGACTAATACTCAACGACTAATGGGAAATAAACTTGACTTTGATTTATAGTAAGGTTTATTTTTCAACATCTTTCTTATATTTAGAAGTGGGTATCCCTTGGATAATTGACGATTGCCTAATAAGTTTTAACTAAAAAATGTTAAAACTAGTCAATAATTAGAACTACATGTGATTTGCCGTCTATGATAATCATTGCACTATAAAAATTAATATCCAATTAATTCATTTTTGAAAATTTCCCTTTTAAAATTTGAATACAATGGCTAAACAAATTAAAAAAGTAGTGAGTAAATAATTTAACTTTTTGGTGGTGTTAGTGAGACAAGGGTAGGATGGGGTGAGGCTCAATCGGGGGGGGGAGGTGCGGTAGGCGGTGGGCGGCCTAGGGTGGAGGAGATCTGGCAAGGGAAGATGGGAAAAGATAGGAAAATTGAGGGGTACGTAATAAAAATTAACTAGGTCCTTAATCAAGTCAATAATAATAAAATAAATTTTAAAAAAATATAATATAATATAATATAATAAAATACTACAAAAAATAGTCTAAATGAAGTATTCTAGAATAATGCTAAGATAAGGGAGAGGAGATTAATGATCGATTTTGACCGATTTAAGAGAACCGTTTCTTATCTAACTTTTGATGAATCAGTCTAATTCAATTACTTCCTTTAAAACTGATTCAATGTCTGATTTTGATTTTTGTAACTATAAGTAAAATTTAAGTGTTTGTTACAATTACTTCCTTTAGACTTCGCTAATTATGGAGATTTGAACTAATAACAAGTTGCTATGGCGGGTTTATTGTAGCAATTACTACAATAAATCCCATGTGTTGTTCATGAGCCTATCAATAAAAAAAATGTTGTTTTTATTTTATTTAATCTGTTATATACACGCGGCAAAACAAGCAGATTTTCGCCTAGGTAAGTTTCCCTCCCGTTTTTTATCTTTGCGTACTTCATGTTAACATTATCTTCATGTTGTTAAATTTCTAGGGACGCAAAATATGGTTTCCAAGTATATAAGTCTACATTTTTATTTTGATGGACATGAAATACAACAACTCATGGTTGAAGAAGCCCAGCTATTACAAACTATTTAATTTGGTTCGCTGCGCCCTTGATAAGAGCGAGAGCATCAACGAGATCCTGACACAGCTGGTGAGGGTCCGGAATGGATTCTTCGTCCACAGCCAGAACCATCTCCACTCCATTCATGTAGCTCTGAAAATGAATCATCAGTGCCTGTAACAAAATGTCAAATTATTGGATTATAACATTCATATATACATGAAATGAATATTTCCTTGAAATCATGTCTCATTGATGGCTATCATTTACCCAAAAACAAAAATTGTGATATATAGGAAGCAATTTTAGATTAGTAAGAATGGGGGAAAAAACAAACGATGACTTACATGGGGATGGCCATAGGCACTTGGAGCAAGATACACCAAGGGATGCCCACTAAAGCTAATCTCTTCTGTTGGTCCCATGACATTGGAAAAAGTAATGCTTACATTGGAGAGAACCCTATGCGAGAACGCTGCTGCTGCCTGTACCAAGGATTTATACATCAATATTATTCATTCACTATGCATTCATATAACGTAATCATATTATATATTAATTATTATTATATATATATATATATATATATATATATATATATAAAAGTTTGTCTTAGCTAGGTTGCAAAAATAATTTCTACACCCTTTTAATATATACAAGGACGACTCAGATAAAATCAATTGAAAAAAAAATGGCAGTGATTGGCCACCAGTGGCTGGATTAAGCCAAATGCGGTTTTATTTGGCCGAAACCGGTTACCAACAGCAAACCTAACCGTAAGTGGCACCGTCTAGGTCACACCGGTGATGACAACTCTATAATATTTTTTAATTTAATTTGGGTCGTCCTCTTAATTAGACGACCCAAATTCAACTGGTACAGTGAGTGCTCTCTACAACATGATTGAGAGTAGTAATATATATATATATATATATATATATATATATATTATCAAATGCTATAATATATTAGTACCTCAAGGCCAAGGGTTTTGAGGATAAGAGTACCACTTGAGAAAGTGAAAAAGGCTTCATATGAGAGCTTCTTCCTGTCGACGATTTGCTTTGCCTTGCGAACATAGTCCAAAGGGTCATCTTGCGGACCAATTGGGAAGGGGAGGAGAATGTAGCCAAGCCAGTTTCCCCACTGTGCTTTCACATTGTTCTTCTCCATCATCTCAGCCATGGCCTAATTGTTTTGATCCATATCATGTCACAAATTGGATAATTCAACAGAAACCACAAAAAACAACTGGTTTCTTCATTACCAACATTGCAATATTAATTAGAAGATGTAGATCTACGTTTATTTATCATTGGATGAATTTATTATTGATGATTATGTTTTTTACTTAAATGACTTAATTAAAAGTTGGATACTTATATATGCATGCACATTAGCGGGTCACACATTGAGTATTAGCTACATATATATATTTGTAGAAAGGAATTACACTCACATGAATTCCCGGCACAGGTCTTATGTTAACGAGCAATGCTGCTCTTACTCGAATGTTTTTGGGCAAAGATTGTTGTACTCCAGCAGTCCCTTCCTTGCCTGTCAATTTCGCATCAAAATTTTAATGTATATATATTTTTCCAAAGTAAAAATTTACTGTTTATCATCGCGGTTACAAGAGGTTTAATTAAACAACTGACTTTATGATATTAATGGGATGAACCAGCAATATATTAATTAATATGTAATAAACATATCAATCAGTACTTGGCAACTGGGTAAAGAATTCTGTCAAAAACAAAGTCAGACTGCAATATATATATATATATATATATATATATATATTATGTTACCCCCTGCCCTAGCAAAGATACGTAGAAAGTCCAGCTGAAGTAACTCCCAACATGACATCGTTCATTGTCTGAGAACATTAAATTAATTATATTAAGTACTACAGACAAATAATTAGTGACAAATTAATTATAAGAAACTAAAAGTAAATACTAAAGTTACCCCATTCATGGCATTCTTGATCAACTTAAAATCGTCCAAATTAAGAGTCCGTCGGACAAACCGTCTCGGTCGTGACTCTACACCCTCGTACCCTTTGAGCGGTGTTTGTGTATCTTTCAAAACAGAAAGGTGGCTATGAACATGATCATGTCCACAAAGGTGTTTAGAACGAGCATTAGCAATGTCAAGATTCGGGCAAGAAGCCATGAAAAAATGCTTGTGTAATTGTCCAAAGCTCGTGTTCTCGTCGTGGGAATGGACGGAGGTGAGTTTGGGTCCGAGGACTTACGGGTGCAGGCAAGGAGAAGAGAGATGAGAGATACACCATCACCGAGTGAGTGGTGGATTCGGACGACCGCCACGGCCTCCGCATCCGATGTGCAGATATTCAGGATATGGACATCCCAAAGTGGCTTCGACGTGTCAATTTTTGTCCTTGTCAGGTCGAAGAGGTAGTCCTCAACAAATTTGTCCGGATCAGGAATGTCCAAGTCGACATTGAGCACTACAACGTGGTCTTCCACGACCACCTTGGCCCGGACCCAGTGGCCAACTTTGCCATCCTCCAGTACCTGTCAAACAACCTAGTAACTATATGTACGGCCATATAATATATATATATATATATAAAAGAAAAAAAACAATGAAATATATGCTGGTTTTTATGTATGGATATTTTTTAGTCATAATTGATATTGATACCACTAATAGATATTAGAACAAATATTAAATAATATTATGAAAAAATGACTACTTGAAAGTTGAAACAGATACCTGAAGACTGGAGAAGCGGGGATGTTTGATGAGTGTGGACTCTAAGCCAGACTTGACAAGTTCAACATCCAACTTCTTGGCAAACCCCATGATGGCAATGATATAGCAATTGAAGTTGGGCAGGTGGAACATCCTCGCCCCTGGGCTCAATGGCGCTGTTACTTCCACCTTTGCACCACTACCTTCATCTCCTGTCCCCTCTGTCTTCACTAGTTTGAGCTCCTTGGGAGCTCCTGATATTGATCTCCTCTCCCTTATTTGAGATGCCATGTTATGTCTTCGAGCCGGTTCACAACAGCTAGAAGAATCCTCTATTTATAACCTCTCAATTCGGGCGGATTGCTGGGTATAAATATGACCTTATATATATGGATCAGTTTTTGATGTCAGACTTAACGCAATATAGTCGTAGTTTCTATAAATATATGATCCTACGACATAACTTGTATCAAGATGTAATTATTAGTGTTAGTTTATGTACTTCATGTAGTTAATGAATCGTTCCCAATTTTTAAGCCACCCCAAATCTAGACAAAGTTCTCAGTTAGCATTGGTAAAAGTAGATACTAATTTGAAGCAGAAAACAGCGAAAAATGCAGGTGCATCCTTAGAAAAATTGTTAAAAGAGACGACTAGAACAAGACCCAGAACTAAAATATTGTTGATAGTTGGTGCGGTTCAGCACGTAGGGCTTACATTAAATTTGGTCAGACTTAAGCCATGGCCGCATACATGATAATGGACGAGAAGACGAAACCCACTTACGAACGAAGTGACGAACTCAAGTTGTTAAGGTTGATAGTTGGTAGTAGTTGTGATTTAAGAGGCTCATGTGGGCAAGTGTATATATGACAAATTAAGTTTCCCTTAAATTCAACTAGTATGAACGAGTTTAGAAACAAGAGAATGAAAAAGAAGAAGGAAGAGATAGAACCCTTTATAATAAGGAACATTAAACTATATCATTTTCTCTTAACTTAATTATTTGAATCAATTTCTCTGAACTTCAACTCGAATACAATGAAAATGGCCAAAGATCTGGTCCTTCAAGATACCCGAGTACCAAATTTTAAGATATTGTTAAAAAATAATTTAATATTTAATACCTAAGGGTATATTAGTAAGAACGTGGTTAAAGATCTTTAGAATGATTTGGTCAATCACTTTATGTTTAGGTTTGTTTGTACGGATTTTGTACTTATCCAATCACCAGGGTAATTTCTGGGATTTATGCTTATCCAATCACAAAGATAATTTTTGGAATTTATGCTTATCAAATCACATGGAAGACTTCTGTGCTTTGGAGAAAAAGTCTTGATGGTTCCAAAATTTCAAGAGAAGATTTTTAAAAGATTGAGCGGCCTATGATTCCTCCCCAACAAATAACATAGCCTAATTGCTGGAAAGGGGGGGGGGTGGAGATTTTTTGGAAAGAAAACGGTGCATTAAAAGACAAAAGAGAGATTTTTGGAAAGAAAGCGGTGCATTAAAAGACAAAAGAGAGGCTCGCCTCCTTGCCCGTGGTATCCAACGTGAAGCATGTGAAGTGTTATTTAGATTAAAGTAGAGTACCACCGGATTCAGTTGCCGCCGTTCTCGAAAAAGTCGACACCGAAGCCTCAAAAGCCACTGATGCATCACGTCTAAGCATGTCTGTCATGCCCAATTATTGGACCGAGCCCGCTTATCCTGCCAGACCGTGATCATACCAGCTAGCCCATGAACTGATTAGGCCCGTGAATAGACCCAGATCCGCGACGGCGTTCGTGACCCATCTACCACCCAGATTTGAATTGGTACACCGTACACCACCTGCAAACAAGTGCACATAGATTAAAAAGGGAGCCTAAGCATGCCACCCGGCCCGGTCCGGTACTTATTTATTTTGAACCAACCCAAAGTGGTCTGGTTCAATCCATTAGAAATCTAGAAATAATTTGAAGGCCTTATAGACCTCGGATTGAGCCGAAACTTGCTACCCCACTGTTTTTGGACACTCTGGATGCAGTAGTGGAGGTTATTTTAAGGATTTAAAGACAAGAAAGGGATAAACTATAGCATCAGAGTCAAAGATCTCAAAGGCACATTTATTTAAGGGTGACAAAATTCACTATTTTGTGTAAAGTGTAAAATCAAAAGAGAAATAGGGGGGGGGGGGAGATTTTGGAAGAAAACGGTGCATTTAAAGACAAAGAGAGGCTTGCCTCCTTGCCCGTGGTATCCAACATGAAGCCTGTGAAGTGTTATTTAGATTAAAGTGGAGTACCACCAGATTCAGTTGCTGCCGATTCTCGAAAAAGTCAACACCGAAGCCTCAAAAGCCACTGATGCATCACGTCTAAGCATGTTTGTCATGCCCAATTATTGGACTGAGCCCGCTTATCCTGCCAGACCAGTGATCATACCAGCTATCCCCATGAGCTGATTAGGCCCGTGAATAGACCCGGATCCGCGACGGCGTTCGTGACCCATCTACCACCCAAATTTGAATTGGTACACCGTACACCACCTGCAAACAAGTGCACGCAGATTAAAGAGAGAGCCTAAGCATGCCACCACCCGGTCCGGTACTTATTTATTTTAAACCAACCCAAAGTGGTCTGGTTCAATCCATTAGAAATCTAGAAATAATTTGAAGGCCTTATAGACCTTGGATTGAGCCGAAACTTGCTACCACACTGTTTTTGGACACTCTGGATGCAGTAGTGGAGGTTATTTTAAGGATTTAAAGACAAGAAAGGGATAAACTATAGCATCAGAGTCAAAGATCTCAAAGGCACATTTATTTAAGGGTGAGAAAATTCACTATTTTGTGTAAAGTGTAAAATCAAAAGAGAAATAGGGGGGGGAGATTTTGGAAAGAAAACGGTGCATTTAAAGACAAAGAGAGGCTTGCCTCCTTGCCCGTGGTATCCAACGTGAAGCCTGTGAAGTGTTATTTAGATTAAAGTGGAGTACCACCAGATTCAGTTGCTGCCGTTCTCGAAAAAGTCGACACCGAAGCCTCAAAAGCCACTGATGCATCACGTCTAAGCATGTCTGTCATGCCCAATTATTGGATTGAGCCCGCTTATCCTGCCAGACCGTGATCATACCAGCTAGCCCATGAACTGATTAGGCCCGTGAATAGACCCGGATCCGCGACGGTGTTCGTGACCCATCTACCACCCAGATTTGCATTGGTACACCGTACACCACCTGCAAACAAGTGCACGTAGATTAAAGAGCGAGCCTAAGCATGCCACCCAGCCCGGTCCGGTACTTATTTATTTTGAACCAACCCAAAGTGGTCTGGTTCAATCCATTAGAAATCTAGAAATAATTTGAAGGCCTTATAGACCTCGGATTGAGCCGAAACTTGCTACTCCACTGTTTTTGGACACTCTGGATGCAGTAGTGGAGGTTATTTTAAGGATTTAAAGACAAGAAAGGGATAAACTATAGCATCAGAGTCAAAGATCTCAAAGGCACATTTATTTAAGGGTGAGAAAATTCACTATTTTGTGTAAAGTGTAAAATCAAAAGAGAAATAGGGGGGGGAGATTTTTGGAAAGAAAACGGTGCATTTAAAGACAAAGAGAGCTTGCCTCCTTGCCCGTGGTATCCAACGTGAAGCATGTGAAGTGTTATTTAGATTAAAGTAGAGTACCACCAGATTCAGTTGCCGCCGTTCTCGAAAAAGTCGACACCGAAGCCTCAAAAGCCACTGATGCATCACGTCTAAGCATGTCTGTCATGCCCAATTATTGGACCGAGCCCGCTTATCCTGCCAGACCGTGATCATACCAGCTAGCCCATGAACTGATTAGGCCCGTGAATAGACCCGGATCCGCGACGGCGTTCGTGACCCATCTACCACCCAGATTTGAATTGGTACACCGTACACCACCTGCAAACAAGTGCACATAGATTAAAAAGGGAGCCTAAGCATGCCACCCGGCCCGGTCCGGTACTTATTTATTTTGAACCAACCCAAAGTGGTCTGGTTCAATCCATTAGAAATCTAGAAATAATTTGAAGGCCTTATAGACCTCGGATTGAGCCGAAACTTGCTACCCCACTGTTTTTGGACACTCTGGATGCAGTAGTGGAGGTTATTTTAAGGATTTAAAGACAAGAAAGGGATAAACTATAGCATCAGAGTCAAAGATCTCAAAGGCACATTTATTTAAGGGTGACAAAATTCACTATTTTGTGTAAAGTGTAAAATCAAAAGAGAAATAGTGGATTGTGAATACCAATCTCACCGTGGATTGACTTAGAGATCCGAGTTAAACCCTAAGGAACCATGTAAAATTTTGTGCATATTATTTGGTGCCTGTGATACTGTATTTTAATCGCACTGTCTCTTTGCATGGTAAGGGCACCTCGGTCCCACTGAACTTTCAAACCCGGATCAAAAGACGCGATCTACGGGGGACAGCCGATCCTGCACCTGAACATATTTTTGGCGACTCCACTGGGGAACATCAAGAGGTAGCAGTGAAGTTTGAAGAGATAGAGTGTACGAAAAGATGGCCCCTGAGACAAGGAATTTTGCAAGACAAAAGGCGCCAGTGAAGGATAACCTTCCAACGCACCTACAACAGATCAACTTGAAATACAAGTACAATCCACTGCAAATGTGGGCGAGCTAGCAGCCGTGCAACATGAAAATCCGAACTCGAACGAAGAACTTCGAGAACAGATTAGACAACTTGAATCAGCACTTGACAATGCACTCGCCTTAAATAGGCGAGCCACCGTCACAATGGGAAGTGCATCTAGAAGAGAGTATGCCAACCCAGGAAACTGGCGAAATCTAGATGAGATGGACCAGCTAACAAACCGGAGAAGTCCAGACGAAAGGGACCAACCAACCAACCAACCGATAACAAGCATTCTTACAGTGCCATAGGAAAGGCCTTTGGCGATCGCCTCAGTCACCATGGATTTGTCAAACATCCCTTGAGTAAGTAACATGTTTTCTCATCTCTCAGGATGTAACACCCCAATCCGGTTTACTCTCAACCCGGACTAGAACTGTTACAAAGGATCGAACTACTCGTAAACCGATTAAGTTGGCTGACCCAAAACCTAAACAGCTATGACATAACCCTCTCGACGTCTTAAGATGGAGCACACCGCTAATGCGCAAACAATGTATGAATGAGATGCAAAACCCTAACAGGATACTACGTGAACGGCATGATAATAACCACACACCAAAATAATTAAAATGGCAACAAAATTCATAAAACCTAGAATAAAACGGACAGAGTCTCCCCTAAAAGTGCAATAAGGGGACGACCTGTTAAAATGCAGCACAATATAATATATATATAAAACCATGATGCACACCACAATAGGATTTAACCAATAACACATCTTATAATTGGGTCTAGCCCACTTGCAATTCATGCTCATCACGTTTTTGTTCATTTTCAACTAAACATAGCTGATCATTCCTGGACATTAGAACATTTCCAAAACAATTCTAAGAAAATTCATACATTTCTAAGAAAAAGACCTACAAGTCTCATAGCTCATGCATATGTGCACAACCATATATGTAACGACCCGCCATTTTTCATGATAATATTGTGGGCCTAACTGGCTAGGTGTTACTCAAAATTAAAGCAATTATGTCAAACATTATTAGAAATCATAACTTATAATAAAATCCCACAGTCTTGGACCGTTTCCCAGCAGCCACACTTATTCCTCAATTAAATAACAAAAAGGAGTCCTCATATTACTTTGCTCCATGTTCTAGTTGTCAATCATCTAATCTCGGATCTGCACACCTGCGGAGGCAATTCCGCGTTAGTGATTACAACACTAAGTAGTATAATAGATAAAACAAACAAGTACATTCCACCATTTTCATATATTTATTTTAATATGCGGTGGAGCGATTCCGCTATACTCCAAAACAATGCGGAGGAGGTGTCCGCTGTGATCCGCACACCCCGGCCGTAGCCTTTTTATGGGGAGGCTACCACTACCGTCTCCAGTGCCAGTGCCTCGCACACCCCGGCCGTAGCCTTTTTGTGGGGTAGCTATCACTGCACTCGGGTGATTGCTATGCCCCGTTTGTGGGGAAGCTCTCACTACCAATTCTAGTGCCAGTGCCTCGCACACCCCGGCCGTAGCCTTTTTATGGGGAGGCTATCACTGCACTCCAGTGCCAATGCCTTGCACACCCCGGCCGTAGCCTTTTTGTGGGGCGGCTATCACTGCACTCAGGTGATCGCTATGCCCCGTTTGTGGGGAAGCTCTCACTGCCAACTCTAGTGCCAGTGCCTCACACACCCCGGCCGTAGCCTTTTTATGGGGCGGCTATCACTGCACTCAGTGCCAGTGCCTCACACACCCCGGCCGTAGCCTTTTTATGGGGCGGCAATCACTGCACTCTAGTGCGATGGAGGAATCGCTGTGCCTCACTCACCCCGGCCGTAGCCTTTTTATGGGGCGGCTATCACTACTCCAAAACAATATCGATGCATTACAAGATTCACACACATAACACGACCCAGTGTCGGACTGAGTCAATTCTTTAACCCCGGTTGCACTTCGTGCATGGTGGTCGAATCTGGGCTCAGGCCGACCTAGGCTACCAACAAGGAAAATACGATGTTCTACCTATTATACGTACCTGACTTGCGGGTTCGTCCGACTGTAATCCGCTAACCCTAATATGAACGGGGCATAAAATTATACATTAGTATAATTTTACTCGCGTCGAAAATGCATGCAACTAAATATTTAATATATGCCACATTAATTAATTTATTTAATTCGATAAGGTTCAACACTTCTTTATTTAATTAATTATGCTATCGCGTAATTTCTACGCGATTATCTTTTATTGATCCATTATTTTACTTTACGAATTTATTATAAGAATAATCGTTTTATTTATCAAATATAACTTTTATATGATAAAGGTGAAGTCTCTATTAAATATTCCTCATAACCCTTCAATTTAAGTTAATTGCTTTTAATCAGCCGATTAATTAATTACCGTTTATCGTGATCGAAATTTATTAATTTCATGTAATAATTTATAAATTTATTATTTTGACCACTTAACTCATATTCCTTTAAATTAATTATTTCAATGATTTTAACACGAGTTGGTATTATTATTATGATTTTTAACTCAACCCATATCGAGTCAACCCGAAATTACAAAACTGCCATTCTTCTTCTTCTTCTTTTTCTTCTTCCCGTCACCATTCTTCTCTTCACCCAAAACCAGCACCAAGCTCTTCTCTTTCGACCAAAATCTAGATCCTATCCTTCACCCATTGTCTCCCTTTCCTAGCAACCAAATTAGCAGCAACAATCAAAGGGCGACTGCACCACCACAGCGACGAACCAGCAGCCATGGCGACCTCGACCTGCTGCTATGGCGACTCAGACGTGGCCAGCAGCACCGCCCCACGCGTCCCCTTCTTCCCGCACAACAACCCAACGCCCAGAAGAAGAGAAACACTACCCTACAGCGTGGTATATGCAACTGGTCGTGACACAAACGCCATGGTGCTGTTGCTGCAATTCAGCAGGACGTGCTACCATCCTTGGCAATTTCAGCAGGACGTGCTACCATTCTTGGCTGTAAATTCTATGAAATCTCACCTTTAATTACTACAACATGAGTAAGGACGTTGATGCAGCAACTGATTAGCAAAAGATTATGACTTGTTGCTGTAATTAATCACAAACACACAAGAATTGCTGCACGGCAGCAACTTATGTTCGTGGGTGAATTCCTGGTTCTAATCCAGTTACATCCTCCCTTTTTCTTGTTGATTTCAGGTCTTAGTTTCCATGATTATCTTGTATTATAATCTTTGATCATATGTATGCATGCAAACTAAGAAGAAGAGAGGAAGAAACTTACCAAAACAATGGGGAAGCCGGCGTTTGTCCAAGGAGCTTATGTGCATGACGCCCCCCCTCCTTCTCCTTATAAAATGAAAGAAGGCCTAGGGTTTATGAAAACACACTTTGTTGCCGGGTAAATGGGTAAGTGATACGGTTCACTTTACTAGTTTAAACGGTTAAATGGTATGGTTTACTTAACCGGGTAAAAATACTTAACCGGTTAACTAATACTTTCCACTTGACCGGGTAATTGATAATTAACCGGGTAGCGGGTAAATAATTTAAATAAATTCATGGATACCAACGTTCGATCTCACCGCGTCGAATATATATATATATATATATATATATATATATATATATATATATATATATTCCGGGTCTTTACAATATATATCACCAAGCATCATTCAACCCACATCATATCTTATGTGTGTGTGCGTGTGTGAAATGCAAGCGCTACTCCTTCGTCAAGGCCGGCATATACCAATCATCATCCTCACCTACATATAGTAGAAAAATGTCAACAACGGGTGTTCATTGCTCCGAAAATAACTAATATCAAACTGGAACATGAGAGCAAACTCTCATGGAAAACAAACAATCATATATCTTCCTCAAGAACTCTCTTAAGGGCAGCTAAAAAGGAGCCGTCAAGCAGCTGACTCAACAGCATGCTAATCTATTTGGTACTGTGCCGCTCTCGGCACTTCTTTTTCAGTACTTCACGTAAAACTTTATCCTAAGCCCTCTCTGAACCTCCATATTACTCCTAGCCTTGAGCACGTAGGCCGAGCACTCTAAGGCAGTCCGCCTTTAGTACCCTTTGAACCACAAGTCCGGACAATGCGCTGTACTAAACAGTACCCGTAAACCTCCACGTCCTCTGGGTGTGAGGAACTCAAATGCGGAGTTGTCAGGATCCCTCGGGAATGGAACAGTCCGCTGGCACTAATCCAGAGCCCGCTTTGACTGTCACGGCATCCGCTCATGGTACGTGCAGTCGACTCATCTTCTCTTGTCTCACTGAAAACTTGATAAAACTATTTATAGGGCTAGGTCAGAATTTATTATAATAGACCCGAATGCAACTTGAGGTGGATCTTATTTTCGAAAACAAACTCGAGGGATCTCATCCTCGAGGGTTATTAATTCCGAAAACAATCGACCAAGTGACCTATGTTAGGTGGGGTCCAATAAATCATCCACCTGACATGTCCTACAATTAATAAATCAAATCACCGATAGAATAGAGTGATAAAACCTGAGAAGCGTGTCCTAACGGACTTGTCAGAAGCTCCAAGCGCAGTCTCGTGTCTAGACAGCGAGCTCCTGCAATGAACCTACATGAACATAACTATTTATTAACGCCCATACATATATGATGCACGCCTATATAACTAATATATCCACATGCATACACTAATCTAATCAAACATGACAATTATCTCAACAATCACACTAAATATCTAATAGTTAAGCAAGTTAATAATTTTATGATTTCATATGTTACTTATTACCTAACACTTTTAACTCCAATTTCAAAGTATACGTATTCTAATTTGGTGACAATGGTTTAATCAATTTAATCCGTTTAACTTAATACTAGCATGCAAAACCTAAATTATGCAAATTCATAAATTAACTAGTTAACAGGCATTTAATTAACTATTCAATTGTTTTCTAACAATTCCATTATCCAGCATTTACATCACGCAACACAATCTACGCTAATCATCACATGTTTATCATAATTCACAATTAATTAAACTAAAATCATGAAGTTAATAATATTAATTTCAATACGCTACCATGACCACAACATGTATGTAATAATTCTAAAAAAGAAGGAAGAACCACCTCGCGATTGGCGCTGAAATCGGTGCCGACGGACGAAGGCGGTGAAGGCGAGTCAGCGGTTTTTCGGCGCCTATGCCGGCGGTTTTCGGCAATTCGTGTGGTTTTCCGGCGACTGCTCTGGCGGGGCAATCGGAGGTAGGGGTTAGCACCGTCTCGGCGAGCTTGACCCAACGGTGGTGACAACAAGGGTAGCCACGGCGGCGATGGCCACCAACGGTGGCGTCGAGTTCGGTCGGGGTGGTCGGTCGCTCCAATCAGATCTGCGGCATGCCTCAACCGTAGGGGAAGGCAAGCGGAAGGGCTTCGACGTCAAGGCGGTGGCAGTCCAGCGCAGACAGCGGTAGAATTGCGTCGGGAGCGGCCATGAAATCGTGGCGATTTCTGGCATCGCGATAGCTGGACGGTGGCTGGGCGTGGTCGGGGCGACAGGGCGACGACATGGCCGGGCTGGGCGGCTAGTTGGCGTCGGCGGCGATGGCAAAAGTCAAGGGCGGCGGCGGTGAAGATGTCAGGGTTTGGGGGAGGGAGATGAGAAATATAGGAGTGGCCTAGGTTGCACGAATCGGCCGATTCCATGTAGAATCGGCCGATTTAAATAGGATCGGCATCGCGCCGATCCGATTTCGGGGCCGAATCGGTCCCCGAAGCGCCCGGTTTTGTCCTATTCCGACCGATTTAACTCGGAATTGGAATCTGCCGATTTAAATTGGAATCGGTTTTTTAGGAACTTACCAAAATACCCTAGGTATGATTTTTATTAAATTATTTAAGCATGGGTAAAATGGTAATTTGGATTTTAAAAAACTAAAATCAAACCCCTCTCCCCTGCTTCCGCCGTCGCGTTCGCTCCGCCGCCCTCCGCCGCGCTTCCGCCGTCTGACCTCAGCTCCGTCCGACCACGCCACCGCCACCCAATTCCGACCTCAGCTCCGCCCTCCGCCGCGCTTCCGCCGTCCGATGCTCTGCCCGATTCCGAACTTAGTTCCGTCCTCCGCCACGATTCCGCCGTCCGACGCTCCGCCCAACCTTCCGACCACGCCACCGCCGTCCGACCTCAGCTCCGTCCGACCATGCCACCACCACCCGATTCCGACCTCAGCTCCGCCCTCCGCCACGCTTTCGACCGAAAATTTGGGTAAATTTGGATTTTTTTATTGAAATTGAATATTGTGATGTGCAAATTGTTATCTATGATGTTCTAATTGATTAATATGATGTGCGAATTGTGATGTCCAAATTGAAATTTTGTGCGTGCGGTAAATTGTGATGTGCGAGTATGTGCTATGTGCAAATCATGATATGCAAATTGTGATGTGCTAATATAGCTTGGAAGTCTTAAAAATTTGCTTGGTAGTGGTCTGATTGATGATGAATTTGTTGGTGTGCTGGTGTTGATATGCTAGGGTTTTTAGGAACTGTAATTGACGGTTTTTGCAGTTAATTGTCTTTGCCTTATGACATTGTGGTATTCTGATGATAAATTGTGATGCTTTTTTAGGTATGTAATTATATGAAATTGTGTTCATTACATAAAGAATATGTTCTTCAGGTTTGCTCTTATTTGAATTACATAAAGAATATGTTCTTTTAGGTATGTTCTTATTTGTTCTTTCAGGTATGACTCTACCGTTGTATTGTCATAATTACATACCTTTATGATTGTTGTATAAATACTTAAATTTGTGTATTTATGTTGAGAAATTATATAATTATGTATTTCAGGTATTTCTGTTATGAGTTGGCAAATTTTTGTATATGACCGATTTGGACCGATTCAGGCCGATTCAACTGAACCGATTCCTGGCCGATTCAGACTGATTCCGATTCCGATTCCTTGGAAAACCGATTCTGATTCCGATTTCGATTCATGCAACCATGGGAGTGGCAAACTTGTAAATAAAACTTGACTCGACACTGACTCGAGTCAAAAATAATAACTAACTCGGAATAAATTCTAGAAAAATTGGGAAAAATCCCATAAAATCGAACAAGACAACACAACATCCAAATGACATGCTGGATAACTAATAACCCACCCGAAGACCATCTAACGTGTCCTAATGCGTTATTTCGGCCTAAACTAATTCTACGGTCACAACATGATAAAATAAAATCAACTGTATACTCTCATATCAACTGATAACTCAGTGTGCTGATGCGTATCTGACGCTATCATTGATAGTTGGGTATGCATGAACCCTCATAGTACGTGTACACGATCGGCCTCGGCCCCGCACACATGTTCTGAAAGCTGAACTGACTTGAGTCACGATCAAACCGACCGGCTAACGACTATAAAACCCTGACTCGAGTCACGGGTTTTACAACCTTCCCTCCTTATAAAAATTTCATCGTCGAAATTTTTAATCAAGGAGGCGTCAAACATAATGCTGTAAACTGTAATCGAGGTTGGAAACTGAAGTACCTGGTCCAGAAGCTGGCTGCTCGAACAACTCGGGATACCTCCTCCTGATCTCATCCTCATGCTCCCATGTAGATTCTTCAACTCCGCGTCGATTCCACTGCACTCGTACTAAGGGAACCTGCTTATGTCTAAGGGTCTTCACTTGATGATCAACTATCCTCGTTGCATCCTCTGGATACATCAAGTCAGGACAGAGTTCTATCTCTTGGAAACTGATAATGTGGGAGTTATCTGGGTGGTACTTCTTCAATAAGGACACGTGGAACACTGGGTGTACGGCTGATAGGTGAGGCGGCAATGCCAAGCGATAGGCCACCTAACCTACACATTCTAGAACATCGAATGGTCCTATGTACCGTGGGCTAAGCTACCCACGCATACCAAACCTCATGTTTCCCTTGGTTGGTGACACCTTCAGAAGAACATGTTCTCCGACCATGAAGTGAACCTCACGTCGACGTTGATCAGCGTAGCTTCTCTGTTGGTCTTGAGCTGACCTCATTCTCTTTTTAATCTGCATAACCACAACGTGTGTCTACTGAACCATCTCTGATCCAACTATCATCGGCTCACAGCCTTGTACCCAACACACTGGGGATCTGCACAGCCTACCATATAGAGCTTCAAAGAGTGCCATCCCAATGCTAGCCTAGTAATTGTTGTTGTAAGCGAATGCCACCAAAGGCAAATGCTCTGCCCAGTCGCCTCCAAAATCTAGCATACAGGCCCTAAGCAAATCCTCAAGAATCTGAATAGTTCTTTCGAACTGCCCATCTGTCTGAGGGTGGAAAGCGGTACTGAACTTCGACTTTGTACCCATGGCTGCTTGAAAAGCTCTCCAGAAATGGGACGTAAACCGTGGGTCACTGTCTGAGATGATCTCCAATAGAACTCCATGTAGTTGTACTATCTCATCCCGATACAAGGTTGCCAAAGTGGATAATGGGTAATCCATTCTAATAGGGATAAAATGCACAGACTTCATTAGTCGATCCACTATTACCCATACTGCGTCTCTCTGCTAGTGATTTGTAGGCACATCGACTACGAAATCATAAGCTATACTCTCCCACTTCCACTCTGGGGTCTTCAGTGGCTGTAAGGTCCCACCGTGGCGCATGTGTTCAGCCTTCACCTGTTGACAAACTAAACACCTGGCTACGGTGTCAAAAACCGCTCTCTTCAATCCTAGCCACCAATAGGATCGCCGAACATCGTGATACATCTTCACTTCACCTGGATGCACTGTGCACCTCGAGGTGTGGGCATCGTGAAGAATAGTCCTATGAAGTCCGGGATACTCAATGATGTCCGGAACGAAAAGATGACCTCTCAATCTGACCAGTCCATCTGCATCTTTGACCAAATCTCTGTGAACTCCTTGCTCTAACCATTGAGTCAACTGTTTATCCTCATTCTGTGCAGCTCTAATCAGCTCAAAAATACTCGGCTGAATGGAGAGTCTAGCAATCATTCCAACTAATTGCCTCTGGCGTGTATCAATAGGACTCACTGAAACCGCTGCCATCCCCACTGAGTCTCGAACTGGCCTCCTACTCAAGGCGTCTGCTACTACATTCGCCTTGCCCTCATGATATGAGATATCGATCTCATAATCAGACAACAACTCCAACCATCTCCTCTGTCGGCTATTCAAATCTTTCTGTGTGAAGATATACTTCAGACTTTTGTGATCAGTCAAAAGTCAGAAGGTAGTCCCATAGAGGTAATGTCTCCATATTCTGAGGGCAAAAACTACTACTGCAAGTTCCAAATCGTGAGTAGGGTAGTTACGCTCATGCACCTTCAGCTAACGAGATGCATATGCGATAACCTTATCTCTTTACAATTAAACACAACCAAGGCCAATCCCTGAGGCATCTGTGTAGACTACAAAGTCATCATGCCCCTCTGGTAATGTAAGAACTGGTGCTGAAGTCAATCTCTCCTTCAGCGTCCTGAAACTCTGCTCACACTCGTCAGTCCATACAAAGTGTTTGTCTTTCTTAGTCAGCTGCGTGAGAGGAGCTGCTATGGAGGAAAAACCCCGTATGAAATGATGGTAATATCCTGCTAGACCAAGGAAACTCTGTATCTCGGAAGGTGTTCTCAGTTGTCCCCACTATACAGCTGCCTCTATCTTCACTGGATCCACTGAAATCCCTGCTGCTGATATAATATGCCCTAAGAAGTTGACCTCTGAAAGCCAAAAGTCACACTTCACAAATTTTTTGTACAATCTGTGCTCTCTTAGGGTTTGTAACACCATACGGAGATGCTGCTCATGTTCTTCCCTCGATGAGGAATACACCAAAATGTCGTCCACGAAGACTATTACAAATCGATCCAAAAAGGACTGAACACTCTGTTCATTAGGTCCATGAATGCTCCTGGAGCATTTGTCAATCTGAAGGGCATAACCAAAAATTCATAGTGTCCATATCTCATTCTAAATGCAGTCTTCAGAACATCCTCTGCTCTAACCCTCAACTGATGGTAGCCGTATCTCAAGTCAATCTTCGAAAAGACCGTTGCTGAGCTCAACTGGTCAAATAAATCATCAATGTGAGGAAGAGGGTATCTGTTCTTAATGGTCACATGGTTTAGCATCCTATAATCGATGCATAAACGTATGCTTCCATCCTTCTTCTTCACAAACAACATTGGTGCTCCCCATGGTGACACGCTCGGTCGGATAAAACCCTGATCCAACAGTGTCTGCAATTGCTTCTTGAGCTCTTGGAATTCTAGTGGTGCCATCCTATATAGGGTTCGAGAGATGGGTGCTGTCCCTGGCATCAAATTTATGGCAAAATCGACCTCTCTCTTCAGTGGCAATCTGGTGATCTCATCTGAAAAGACATCTGCAAACTCCCTGACAATTGGAATCAGCTCAACAGTGGGCTTGTCCCCCAAGCCATTCTGTTCTGCCAACACCAAAAGCGGTCATCAACAACTCACAACCCCTGTCCAACTGTCTCACTATATTCTAATAGGAGATCCAGCCTTTCTCTCTGTTTTTGCCCTAACCCTGGAAAAAGAAAAGGTGCCTTCGTGTCAAAAGTCACCATCTTCTTCCGATAATCTATTAGAGCTCCTTGCTTGGACATCCAATCTATCCCGAAGATCACATCGACCTCTATCATCTTGTCACGACAGTTGTGCCCGCTAATGCCTCTTCAACTGTGGCTGCATACATCCTCACCGGCTATTCCATCGGGCATGCCATGCTCTTAAACACGCCAACAGTGGATAAAATCAATAAAAAAAACATCTTCTGCATCTAGCTTCACTAGGAAAGAGCGCCCTCCATTTTTCACAAATTGTTCATACTGCCAAAATCTACCATCTCTTATGTTTGTAGATCTGTTTGGGCTGTAACAACCTGGCCATTTGTCACAATATTGTGGGCCTAGCTGGCCAGGTGTTACTCACAATTAAGCAAATATGTCTAACATTTTTTTATAACAAAAACATATATAAAGATCCCACAGTCTTAGACCGTTTCCCAGTAGCCACACTTATTTCTCAAATAAATAAAAAGGAGTCCTCATATTTATTTTGCTCCATGCCCTGGTTGTCAATCACCTAATTTCGTATCAGCACACCTACGGAGGTAATTCCGCGTTAGTGATTTCAACACTAGGTAGTATAATAGATAAAACAGATCAAGTACATTCCACTATTTCCTTATGTTTATTTTACTATGCGGTGGAGCGATTCCGCTATACTCCAAAACAATGCGGAGGAGGTATCCGCTGTGATCCGCACACCCCGGCCGTAGCCCTTTTGTGGGGAGGCTACCACTACCGTCTCCAGTGCCAGTGCCTCGCACACCCCAGCCGTAGCCTTTTTGTGGGGAAGCTATCACTGCACTCGGGTGATTGCTACGCCCCGTTTGTGGGGAAGCTCTCACTACCAATTCTAGTGCGAGTGCCTCGCACACCCCGGCCGTAGCCTTTTTATGGGGAGGCTATCACTGCACTCAGGTGAATGCTACGCCCCGTTTGTGGGGAAGCTCTCACTGCCAACTCTAGTGCCAGTGCCTCACACACCCCGACCATAGCCTTTTTATGGGGAGGCTATCACTGCACTCAGGTGAATGCTACACCCCGTTTGTGGGGAAGCTCTCACTGCCAACTCTAGTGTCAGTGCCTCACACACCCTGACCGTAGCCTTTTTATGGGGAGGCTATCACTGCACTCCAGTGCGATGGAGGAATCGTTGTGCCTCGCTCACCCCGGCCGTAGCCTTTTTATGGGGCGGCTATCACTACTCTAAAACAATGTCGATGCATTACACAATTTACGCACATAATACGACCCCGTGTCGGACTGAGTCAATTCTTTGACCACGGTTGCACTCGGTGCATGGTGGTCGAATCTGGACTTAGGCCGACCAAGGCTACCAATAAGGAAAATACGATGTTCTACCTATTATACGTACTTGACTTGTGACTTCGTCTGACTGTGACCCTTGAACCCTAATCTGAATGAGGACATAAAATTATACATTAGTATAATTTTATTTTGCATGAACCTACATGCAAATTACATGACTAATATACTATCAATTTTAAATGATGTAATTAGTTCATGTTAGTCTTCATTCCTTATTAAATTTTCAGCAATTCTAATGATAATTAATTATTAATTATCCCCATCCAAATCCCCATTATCTAATTGATAATTTAATTATTAACATGTCCATTTACAAAACAACTAAGCAATCGACAAGAACCCCATGCATAAGACGCTGGAGATCTAGCAACTTGGCAGGGCATCTTCAACAAACCTTGCATGCAAGAATCCTAATGGAAACAAATAAGATGAGGGATGAAATACTCACACAGTAATGGGGAGGTCGCCTGGGACGGAGATGAGGGATGAAATACTCCCTCCTCCTACATATATATACACTTCAGCCATTCCCTCCATTAAATTCTCATACCCCATCATCCATTGGTATTTCCTAGGTTCAACGAGCCCCTTCATTAAATTCTCACACCCCATCATCCATTGGTATTTCCTAGGTTCAACGACCCCTTCATTAAATTCTCACACCCCATCATCCATTCATTAATAGGTATTTTCTAGGTGACCTTAAGTCGAACCATGACCGGTCGACTTGATAACCAACCATATCGGTTCATCTATATTTATTTCATAATATTTAGGTTCGAGTCTTGTAATAAAAATCATGGTTTTTACATGGACCCTCGCCTATCTCAAATTGTGGTGATGGCGACACTGCCACCACCGGTACACTAGCCCTGGTATACCCTTTGTTGTCTGCCCACTACTAGCTCTAGGGGGTCTACTGTCATGAATGCCCATCCCAGTCTGAAGTGGAACAATCATGGGAGCTATAGGGATGGTCCCATGCTGCGCTGATGGAGGAGGCGTGGGCGGGTAGCCCATAGGAGAAGTGGCCTCTCTTCATACTATGTCATCTCCTAATGACCTCTTCTCAACTCGGGCTATGGAGAGGGCTATTTGACAGAGCTCTCTCCTGAACTCTTCCTGGCTCTCTTGCATCTGCCTTCGTGTCTCTACCAATTGGGTAATGATTGCATGTCTCTTAGTCTGGGGACTACGAGAACTACAGTGGCTAGTTGAGGCACACATGTTGGCTTCTCCTGACGGTGGTTGAGCTCTCGGCCTACTAGATGTTGTCTCGCTAGGCGCACGACTAGGACTAGTATGCCTGGGAGGAGAAGGAGATGGATCCCTAGTCTGAGTCCTACGAGTTGCTCTAACCATGGTGACTGACACTCACTACTCAAACTTGTGCACACTGTCATTCAACTACATGGTGAAAGATCTGTAAATTGAAACGAGTAAATCAAGAAAACATACCTGCCACCTTGAATCAGAGTAGCTTTGCACACACATGACCTGTAATGGTATCTTCCATCTTAATCGGTCAAGAGTTGGCTCTGATACCAATCTTGTAACACCCCAATCCGGTTTACTCTCAACCCGGACCAGAACTGTTACAAAGGATCGAACTACTCGTAAACCGATTAAGTTGGCTGACCCAAAACCTAAACAGCTACGACATAACCCTCTCGACGTCTCAAGATGGAGCACGCCACTAATGCGCAAACAATGTATGAATGAGATGCAAAACCCTAACAGGATACTACGTGAATGTCATGATAATAACCACACACCAAAATAATTAAAATGGCAACAAAATTCATAAAACCTGGAATAAAACGGACAGAGTCTCCCCTAAAAGTGCAATAAGGGGACGACTTGTTAAAATGTGGCACAATATAATATATATATAAAACCATAATCCACACCACAATAGGATTTAACCAATAACACATCTTATAATTGGGTCTAGCCCACTTGCAATTCATGCTCATCATGTTTTTGTTCATTATCAACTCAACATAGCTGATCATTCCTGGACATTAGAACATTTCCAAAACAATTCTAAGAAAATTCATACATTTCTAAGAAAAAGACCTACAAGTCTCATAGCTCATGCATATGTGCACAACCATGTATATCACCAAGCATCATTCAACCCACATCATATCTTACGCAAAAGTCGGTGCGGCGCCAGGTATGTGTGTCCAATGCAAGCGCTACTCCTTCGTCAAGGCCGGCATACACCAATCATCATCCTCACCTACATATAGTAGAAAAACGTCAGCAACGGGTGTCATTGGTCCAGAAATAACTAATATCAAACTGGAACATGAGAGCAAACTCTCATGGAAAACAAACAATCATATATCTTCCTCAAGAACTCTCATAAGGGCAACTACAAAGGAGCCGTCGAGCAGCTGACTCAACAGCATCCTGATCTATCTGGTACTGTGCCGCTCTCGGCACTTCTTTTTCAGTACTTCACGTAAAACTTTATCCTAAGCCCTCTCCGAACCTCCATATTACTCCTGGCCTTGAGCACGTAGGCCGAGCACTCTCAGGCAGTCGCCTTTAGTATCCTTTGAACCACAAGTCCGGACATGAGCTGTACTAAACAGTACCCGTAAACCTCCACGTCCTCCGGGTGTGAGGAACTCAAACGCGGAGTTGTCAGGATCCCTCGGGAATGGAACAGTCCGCTGGCACTAATCCAGAGCCCGCTTTGACTGTCACGGCATCCGCTCATGGTACGTGCAAGTCGACTCATCTTCTCTTGTCTCACTGAAAACTTGATAAAACTATTTATAAGGCTGGGTCGGGATTTATTATAATAGGCCCGAAGGCAACTTGAGGTGGATCTTATTTTCGAAAACAAACTTGAGGGATCTCATCCTCGAGGGTTATTAATTCCGAAAACAATCGATCAGGTGACCCGTGTTAGGTGGGGTCCAATAAATCATCCACCTGACATGTCCTACAATTAATAAATCAAATCACCGATAGAATAGAGCGATAAAACCTGAGAAGCGTGTCCTAACGGACCTGTCAGAAGCTCCAAGCGCAGTCTCGTGCCTAGACAGCGAGCTCCTGCAACGAACCTACATGAACATAACTATTTACTAACGCCCATACATATATGATGCACGCCTATATAACTAATATATCCACATTCATACATGAATCTAATCAAACATGACAATTATCTCAACAATCACACTAAATCTCTAATTGTCAAGCAAGTTAATAATTTTATGATTTCATACGTTACTTATTACCTAACACTTTTAATTCCAATTTCAAAGTATACGTATTTTAATTTGGTGACAATGGCTTAATCAATTTAATCTGTTTAACTTAATACTAGCATGCAAAACCTAAATCATGCAAATTCATAAATTAACTAGTTAACAAGCATTTAATTAACTATTCAATTGTTTACTAACAATTCCATTATCCAACATTTACATCACGCAACACAATCTACGCTAATCATCACATGTTTATCATAATTCACAATTAATTAAACTAAAATCATGAAGTTAATAATATTAATTTCAATACGCTACCATGACCACAACATGTATGTAATAATTCTAAAAAAGAAGGAAGAACCACCTCGCAATCGGCGCTGAAATCGGTGCCGACGGACGAAGGCGGTGAAGGCGAGTCAGCGGTTTTTCGGCGCACTGTGCCGGCGGTTTTCCGGCAGTTCCGGTGGTTTTCTGGCGACTGCTCCGGCGGGGCAATCGGAGGTAGGGGTTAGCACCGTCTCGGCGAGCTTGACCCAATGGTGGTGACAACAAGGGCAGCCACGGCGGCGATGGCCACCGACGGCGGCGTCGAGTTCAGTCGGGGCGGTCAGCTCGCTCCGATCAGACCCACGCTGGCCTCAACGGCAGTCGCTAGGTAAGGGGGAAAGGTAGGGGAAGGCGAGGGGAAGGGCTTCGACGTCAAGGCGGCGGCGGTCCAGGCTCAGACGGTGGTGGAATCGCATCGGGAGCAGCCGTGAAATCGATGGCGATTTCCGGCATTGCGATGGCTGGACGGTGGCCGGGCGTGGTCGGGGCGACAGGGCGACGACACGGCCAGGCTGGGCGGCGTCGATCTGCGGCGAGGTGGCATCGGCAGTGGTGGCAAAAGTCAAGGGCGGTGGCGGTGAAGATGTCGGGGTTTGGGGAGGGAGATGAGAAGTATAGGGCGGTGGCAAACTTGTAAATAAGACTTGACTCGACACCGGCTCGAGTCAAGAATAATAACTAACTCGGAATAAATTCTCGAAAAATCCAAAAATTGGGAAAAATCCCATAAAATCAAACAAAACAACACAACATCCAAATGACATGCTGGATAACTAATAACCCACCCGAAGACCATCTAACGCGTCCTAATGCGTTATTCGGCCTAAACTAATTCTACGGTCACAACATGAAAAAAATAAAATCAACTGTATACTCTCATATCTACTGATAACTCAGTCTGCTGATGCGTATCTGACGCTATCATCGATACTTGGGTATACATAAACCCTCATAGCACGTGTACACGGTCGGCCTCGGCCCCGCACACGTGTTCTGAAAGCTGAACTGACTCGAACCACGGTCAAACCGACCGGCTAACGACTATAAAACCCTGACTCGAGTCGCGGGTTTTACACAGGATCCATGTCACAAGCATCCTCTTTGATAATTTCGCTGTCCAAGCCAAGTTGGACACAACACTATCCCACTATGCAACTAAGTCGACTGAACATAGTCCACTCCCATATTCAACATGGTTTCCACAGCCACCTCACTACCAGCCACCGTACCCATACCCATGGTACAACCCAACGATCCCCCAATCTTCGGTTTCTATGGCGTTTCCACCACTGATTACCACCATGGTGCCCATCCCAATGCCACCGCCTTTGGTGTCAATGGTTCAACCATTAATTCCTGCCACAGTAGCTCCACTACCAATTAGTTATCCTTCATTAGTCTATTCTATAACTATTCCAGTAGCACCGGTTACACTAGTTATATCGGTTCAAGATGCCCGCTTTGATGAATTGAAAATCACAATGGATGGACAAGCCACATTGATTGCCGAATTGATAGCACATAAGGATAAAGAACCAAGTGAAGCAGTAAAGCATCGTCGTCCCTTAGTTGATGAAGTTTACACAGAAAATTTGCTAGATAAATACAAGAACCCAACTTTCACGCAGTTCGACAAAGATGGCAATCCTGGAGATCACATTACAATCTTTGAGATTAAGTGTGGAACAATTGCAACAAATGAGAAGTTAAAGTTGCAACAATTTCCTGCATCCCTCAATGACAATGCCTTAAGATGGTTCAATAACCGTCCTCCTAGATCAATTAGTTCATGGGATAAGTTTGTTGAATAATTTACAGAACATTTTCAGTCGATGGAAATCCCAATAAAGATAGAACACTTACAACAGTGTCGGAGAAAATCAGGTGAGCAGTTTGCAACATATGTGAAGAGGTTTAGAAGCTTAACATTCTCAGATGAAAGAGACCCCTGATATTAAGGAACTTGTAAAGATTTGTGCAATGAATGTCGGGCCAACTGCTTGGTTCTTAAGTAGTAAGCAATGCAGCACTTTTGGGCAACTCTTTGAAAGGGTGTTGGTCTTCGAGGAACTTGGAAGGGTTTTTGCTTCCTTGAAGAATGCTAAGGCATCAACTAATGTTGTCACTAAACTTGGTGAGAAAAGTCAGGAAAAATGACAAAGGAACAACAACGAAGGGTAAAAAACCACGTCTCGAGAATGGCGTGAATGGAGGAATATAGAGGATTATACTTTCAATATTAGAGATACTGAAAGATGGCTCAATGTTTTGGTTAACCAAGGAAAGCTTATACCATGGATAGCATAGAATCCACCAAAGTTGGAGGACGAAAAGAAAGATAATTTCTGCTGATGCCATCAAATTGTTGGCCATCCGACAGTTAAATGTCGGAACATAATGGAGAAGATTCAAGAATTACTGAACAAAAGGGAAATCAAATATAATGCTCCCACAGTCCAAAAGAAACCAACAGCCAATGTTATGAGAACATGTCATTTGAACTCTTCGTTGAAGGTGCCAGACAAAGAAAAAGAAAAAGGATGAACTAAGCATGGGCAATGTAAGGAAGAGAAGTTGGAAAAGGAAAAACAACCTGATAGAAATGAAAGTAAGAAGGAGGAGGCTTCTTTGAGTTCAACGAAAGAAGGAAAACAAGTTTCCTCTCCTCCCACACCAAAAAGAAGTTGATAAAATGATAATTGTGAAAAAGTGAAGGAGATACATGAGCTAGTGCACATGTTTGACTTATGGCACTTCCACCCACTGCCTAGTTCACAATTGAACAATCTTTGTCAGAATATGCAATTAAAAATGGAGAAGATAGTTTTTCTATGAACTCAAATGGAATAAAAGACTACATCACAGATGTAAAGTACTTGGGACATCCTTTGTATATTTTAACTCGAGTAAATAATGAACAAAGATCCTGTACTAATCCTTCTTGGCCACATGCGAACGATACCCTACCAATACCAGCTAGAATCATCACTTTCTCCAATGACGATTTGTGTCACCCTGAGCCCAACCACAATCAATCATTGTTTGTTAGTGTGGAACACCGAAACAAGCTTGTTCGATGTGCACTTGTGGATTAAGGATCATCAATCAACATTCTTCTTATTCATGTGTTGTTTGAATTGAGTTATACTAAGGAAAACCTCATGCCAGATGACACCACAATCAATTCTATGTCTCCTGTATCATGTGAGTCATTGGGAACGGTGTGTTTACACATCTTTGTTGGTCCTTGCAGTTTACCACACATATTCTACGTTCTAGAAGTTGATCTCATAAGACACATGCTTATTGGTCGACCATGGATTCATGACCACCGATTCGTGCTATCTTTGTGGCACCAATGTATTAAAGCTGCACGTAGTAAAGGAGGTCAGATCCGAGTTTGTGGGCTGTGAAACTCATTCGCTCTTGAGGAAGAGCACTTTGTAGATGCCGCATTCTTCATGGAGGGAAATATCCTGAAGTTGGCTCGAGCACAACTATCTAGTCATGTCTATCCTACTACACTTGATTTGTCATATTATTAAACCAACAACTAATTATCTACCACTGAAGCCTCCTAAAGTAGCAAAGTTAAACAAGCTGTCAGTCTCATTGGCACCATCAATTACACCAGAACCAAAAGCTTTATCAATACCTTTAGAGTGGATTGGACAGTTGAATGCTTCGATGGAGGAGGTGGATCCTGACATCTTTGATATTATTGAGCTTGAAAAAGTGAGGCAATGGAAGGGACTTGAACTCATTCTATCTAAGAATTTTACTTCAGACTCTGTGATGCATGTCGTGGGGTTTGTCATGACCAACAAGTATAGTGAAGGGTACCTTGATGCAAGATACTTAAACATTTAGCGAGACCCTGTGACAGGAGGTCACACCTCATCGAATGAATGAAGCCTAAATGGTGTACAGATGGATTGATGTACAATGTACATTAAAAAAAATTATATTTTTGCTGATTCTTCTTTTTGGGTTTGCGAAAAACCGGTAAGGAGGCTAATGTTTGCATGAATTTTGTACTTATCCAATCACGAGGATAATTTCTAGGATATATGTTTATCTAATCACGAGGATAATTTTTGGGATTTGTGCTTGTCCAATCACGTGGAGGACCTCTGTGCTTAGGAGAAAAAGTCTTGATGGTTCTAAAATTTCAGGAAAAGATTTTTGAAAAGATTAAGCAGCCTATGATTTGATGGACTGACTTAGGGAGTCAAGTTGAACCCTAAGAAACCACATAAAATTTTTTGCGTATTATTTGGTGCCTGTGATATCATATTTTGTTTGCACTATCTCTTTGCGCGGCAAGAGCACCTCCGTCCCACTGAACCTCCAAACCTGAATCGAAAAGATGCAATCCGCAGGGGTTGACGATCTCGCGCCCGAACAAGGTTATGGCACAAATCCAAAATAAATTAATTGTAATTAACAATTTATACAATGTTGGGAAGACAAGGAGGTGACATGGTACATAACCCATTTGATTTGACAATATGTTCCATAAGAACAAAAATTATATAATAATGAAAGCATTTTTTGGGCTGTTAATTGAGCGAGCCAGCTCGTGAGCATTTGGCATTCAGTTCGGATTGACTCGACTTAAAACTCGACATTTAAATGCTCGAGTTCGAACTTGACTTTAACTCAAATCCTACGGTCGAGTTTGAGCAATGCATTGTTTGACTTGACTCGACTCAGGTATAACTCAAACTCAATTTGAAATCGACTCATAGATCGACTCAATTATATAATAAAATAATATGCACAATATACTTGCCTACTTAAAATACATTTAAAATAATAAATAAATGTTATTATTGATTACGTACTAAATAATGGTGACGGTGGGAGTCTTTTGTTTTTATTTTTATTTTTTTATCAAATATGGGTCATTCTTATAATCAAACGATCTAGATTAAAGTTTGAGATATAAACATTATATGCCTTTGGCTAAGATAGTCTTTATATATATATATATATAAGTTTAATTGTAACTAGTTATGTTTATTTATATACAATAAAATAACAAAGTAGCAGGATAATTTAGTGGGGAGAGCATCAGAGTGAAGATTTGAAGGTTGCATTCTTCAAAATTAAACAGTTTAAGTGAATTTGAACTCGCGTCGAGCTCGAACAATATAAAAAATATTCAAGTCAATTTTGAGCATGTATATTCAAAACTTGTTTGATTTCAAGTCGAGTTAAAATAAACTTCGAACTATTTAAGTCAAGTTTGAGCAAAAGTGAGTTTGGGTCGCTCAATCGTTTAGCAACCGTAAATGAGAAGGGTTGAGGTGAGCCCAGGGTAGAAAAATTTTTCTACTCGGGCTTCGATCTTGGTCGTCCAATTATAAGGACGACCCAGATCAATTGATTTTTTAAAAAACCAAAATTTTATCTAGACCGTTCAATTACAAAGATGGTCCAGATCTATTATTTTTTAAAAAAACCTCCGCTGGCATTGAGCCGGCCTGTCGCAGCCAGATTTGGCCGCCATCGACAATATCCGTCCATTGGCCAAATCCGGCCATGGGGCTGTCAGACATGGCCAGTCGTGGCCGGATCGGGCCGTGTGGCCAAGATTCGATCGTTTTTTGTTTTTTGCTTGTCGTCTGGCTAGATCCGGTCGCGATAGGCTGGATCAAGCCTTCTCTTGGCCGGATCTGGTCAGGGGATGGCCAGGTCCAGCTTATCATGGCTAAATTTGGATGGCTGCGGCTTAGGGCCTAAATGACGGGGTCGAGGGAGAGCAAGGTGATGGCGTCCACGGTAAAGGAGCAAGGAGAAGGGAGCGACAGTGACGAGGTGGTAGCTTTGGTTTTTTTAATATTTGATCTGGGCCATCCTTATAATCAGACAGCCCATATTAAATTCTTATTAATTTTTTAAATAAATTAAATCTAGGCTGTCTTTATAATTCGATGGTCTACAAAAGAATTAAGGTAAAAAAAATCTTCTACCGCGGGCTCTCTTTACTTTACCCGTGAGCCATATTTAGCTCGGTCCGTGAGCGCCTCCGGCGGAGGCGTCGGTCCCGGGAGCTAAAATTTTTTCAATTAACATACCACTTTGGCGCTATACTCCATCCCCTGTAAAAGCATTTTTGCATTTCTTGTTCTCATCTCTCGCCGGACTTTGGATTTTCCGACAGCCGGCGATGGCGCAGGCCATCCTTGTCACGACCGGCGCCGGGTACGTCGGCAGCCACACCGTCCTCCAGCTGCTCCATTGCGGGTACTAGGTGGTGGTCGTCGACAACCTCGACAACGCCTCCCACGTCGCTGTCGAGAGGGTCACCGAGCTCGCCGTCTGTCTGGGCAAAAATCTCGTTTTTCATAAGGTCTTGCGTCAATTTTGTGGTTTCTTGTGTGATTTTCGTATGGGGTATTTGTGGTTGATGAGGTTTGATACTTGTTATTCTACTCAGCAATGGAATCAGCATGATTTTTGGGATTTTTTATATTGGCTTTCTTGCCACTTTTCTGTACTATTTTTTTAATAATATGATCTATAAATCACTGGATGGCTTGGTGCTGCTGAATGAAGCAGATGAGCACGAGAGCTACATGCAAGTTTGTGATCAAGACTATTTTACCGGCGGGCAAACTAAAAACGTGTGTTTTATGTTTTTCACTGGCCAGAAAAATATGATCAATTATTCCTTGTCAAAGATTTTTCGTCCTATGTTTTTTTGTGTGTTACTGTTACTTTTATATAATTATATGCTCACAGACAAATGTTTTGTGCAACGTGTTAAAGTTTATGCTGCCTACATAGCTGGGATAATGCGGTTAAATTATTGGAGAAGCAGTTTCCCAATTGCATAGATTAATGTGGCCAGCCATTCATAATTTTTTCTAATGCCATTAGTTTTTTCCCATCTTCTAAATGCTAAATGATGCATCTGTTCACTCGCTTCTGACTTTTTATAATGCTGGGATAAGATGTAATATGCTAAAATGCTACTTAAACTTCCTTGATCTGCAGGTTAATCTTAGCGACAAAGAATGCTTGGAAAAAATATTTTCTTCAACCTAGCAGGTTAAGCTTTTCTTCAGAATGGGAGTTTTTCCCGAATTAACTTGATGAACAATAAATGAGTGCTGATTGCCCTCAAATTCATACTGCCAATTCCTTGTTATTTTCCCATGCATCTGGTTGTTAAACTGTTCTTGGCATTTTGAAGTTGTTGGTGTTTACATTGACATTACTCTGGATAAGCTTGCAATCAACCATATATGCATAGGCGTGATTGGTTTAACTTTAATTGTAACTTGAATGTAAAGAAGACTTGATGATTTAACTATGATTAAAACTTGAATGTAAAACAGGTTTGATGCCGTTATTCACTTTGCTGGATTGAAAGCTGTTGGCGAAAGTGTACAGAAACCTTTGCTTTATTATAACAATAATCTTATTGAAACCATAAATTTATTGGAAACCACGGCTGCCCATGTGTGCAAAAAGGTGATTTTTTTCGCCTTGTTTGATTTTTGGCCCTTTTATCTTGTTATTTACTAAACATGATTGAAGTTCATCTGTAAAGAAAGTATGGTAGTAAGTGTCACACTTTTTTTTTCATGATGGGGCCTTGGTTGTTATAGATTGGGAATTGCATATACATTCAAAATGAGGATGAAATCTAACCTCCAAATAAGAAGAGAAGAAAAGCAACTCGACACAACTGTCCAAGTTCTCATCAATTAACCCAAAATTTTTATTACAATGCTAGAAGAAACCCCAATTGTGGAGTGATTTAAGAAATCATAAACTCACTTCCTAACTGCACTGTAAAAATAGTTTCGGATATAGTTGATGGTTACTAATCAAATGATTGGTCATAAGTAACTAAGTACTGCTTATAATAATTATATTACTACTTAATATGTAGTGAACCTTGTGAGTAACTACCTAAAATGGAACCTAATAACTAAAGTAAATATCTTTTGTTAACAGTGGTTCCATTTCACTTCATCAATAAAGCTTATGACGAATTTGTATATATTTTGTATATTAGCTTTCTTTCCTCGACTACTGAAGAGAGTTGATCTTATTTAATATGTTCTGTTACTTCCTATAAATATTAATTTGTGTAAATCGTTTTATTATTTACATATTGTTTTAATCCTTGAATCCTCCTTTCTTGTTGAAGATCCTTTGTTTTCTTATGCATTGTCAAAGTATAAATGGAAATGTCAATTCAAAATAGAGGGTTGTGATCTGTGAATATTTAAGAGCGTACAATTTATCATTTATATTACCCTATCTTGGATATATAATAAATGAATGGCTTGACTGGATTAGTGAAAATGCTATTTTAATTTGGTTGTCATTTTATTGATGGTCGTACCAATTCGTATTTGGAAAGGGTGGCAGTTAGTGTTAAAACTTTGATGGCGTGATGCTTTTTTTGTTTTCTTTTACTTTAACATCACTTATTGCTAAACTTCTGCATATACTTTCAGCTGGTTTTTTCATCATCCTCTACCATTTGTGGATGGCCCAAAGAGGTTCCCAGTACAGAGGATTTTCCACTCTGTGCTACTAACCCATATGGGATAACTAAGGTTAAATTTCTGTTGAACTTTTTAAGTATTCAAGTAAAAAGTTTACCACCTTCTCTATATTTCCAAATTGTTGACCATATTTACATGTCAGCTGCTTATAGAAAAGATCTGTTGAGATGTCTCTCGTGCAGATCCTGAGTGGAAAATTATATTGCTTAGATACTTTAATCCTGTTGGAGCTCATTTAAGTGGCTATATCGGTGAGGACCCTCATGGCATTCCAAACAATCTAATGCCTCTTGTCCAGCAAGTTGCTGTTGGGAGACCTGCCCTAACTGTGTCTGTGAGTGACCATTCAACTAAGGATGGAACTGTGTTTAGTCCTCTTTATTACTTATTATCTTTCAAGTTTTGATTTTTAACTGTGATGCCTTGTTCACCGGCATAATTGTTTACACTCAAATATTTTTGCCTGAATAGTTGCTTTAGTGTGTGGAGCAACCTCACAACATTACTAGATTATTAGAGACCAGCTTTTGAAGATTTTCAAGTTACCTTCTCGGTCTTTATATACTTTGATTGACAAATGTTTGTCTTCTTCCTATAAATGGATTTTGAAGTTGCCATTCGTTCTCTCATGCAGTGAATGGGAGTGGTAGAATTTGTTTTTGTCCATTGTTGTTCTTTCACTACCAGCTAACTCAATTACGCTTGTATAGGTTCGTGACCACATCCATGTGGTTGAATTGTCTGATGGGCACATTGCTGCAGTTTCAAAGTTGGCTGATCCAAATAGGTGGGGTCTTTGCTGTGTGAAGTATTTTCCATATAGTAAGCATGCTTAATCTATTAGCTTCCAATGCGGAATATTTCATCCTTGAACATGTAATGTAAATGTGGCTTATTCTTTGTCTAGAAAGGAAGGTGTGAACCGTGAAAAATAACTTTTTTGCATTTTTCTTCAGCTTGTGAGGTATACTGGGGACTGGCAAGGGAACCACAGTTCTTGAAATGGTGGCTGCTTTCGAGATAGCTTCTGGGAAGTTTAACAGACCACAATATTAACTATTGTCGAAATTGATTGACATTGAAAAAATATTCGTGATTTTTTCATATCACATTATAGTGTTGCCTATATATTGAGCAACACGTAGAATTGGAATTAACTGGTTCACATTTACAAGCCATACTGCGATCTTATGGTTCTTCTAGCTGGAATTTTGAAATGAAAACACTTCTCATTTTGTCAGAAAATACCTCTGATTATGGCGGGAAGGTGACCTGATGATGCAGAAATTGTTTACGCTTCAACTGACAAAGCAGCCATGAGCTAAATTGATCATAAGTAGATTCAACTTTGCACCTGTGCACAATCACTATTCAAAATTTCAATGTTCTTGTTTCATGGTACGGCAAAGTATGGCATTGATGAGATGTGCCAGGATCAGTGGAACTGGGCGAGCAAAATACGATTACGAGGCCCCTGACAACTAGAGATTTCCCGTCTCTCAACCATGAATGTGTATGTTCATCTTGGCACCGGCTGATATCCTGTTCTTCTGAACTTTCTTAACTGGAACTCTGTGTCTGCCTTACTCTTCTCCAATATGGGGATGGATTCTTGAGCCCTCAGAGCCGGTATCCTTCGCATAATAATGTCAAATAGTTATTGATTCATTGAATTAACTTCAATGATTCACATAATTATATATATATATATATATATATATATATATATATATATATATATATATATTGTTATGGTGCGCTGCCATCAGCGCACCATGCGCTGCAAATTTGGACCGTTGGATCGCGACCCAACGGCTCAGTGCACTGCACTAGAAAAACACCCCCTACCCTCCACCGCCCGCCCCTGCCGTCAAGCCGAGCCCCGTCACGGCCCATGCCGCCGACCCCAGCCGCAGCCTGCCCGCCGGCATCCTCGGCTCCCCCTCGACGACAACCCCCTCATCGGCCCTCCGCCAACTCAATCCAACCCCTCCCGCCCCCTACACCTGGCGGATGGTGGTGGCAGGGGGCGGTGGCCGGGGGGGGTGGGCCTACCCTCTGTCACCCACCCCTGTCGTCCAATCGATCCCCGTCGCGGCCCATGCCGCCGACCCCGCCGGCTCCCCCTCGACGGCGGCCCGCTGCTCGGGACTCCGCCAACTCAATCCACCCCCTCTTGCCCCCTTGCACTTGGCGGATGGTGGGGGCGAGGGGCGGTGGCCGGGGGGGCAGGAGGGGGGTGGATTGAGGTGGCGGAGGGCCGAGGAGGGGGCCGCCATCGATGGGGAGCTGGGGATGCCAGCGGGCGGGCTGCGGCGGGGCTCAGCCGGACGACAGGGGCGGGCAGCGGAGGGTGGGGGGGGTGTTTTTCTGGCGCAGTGCACTGGGCCGTTGGGTCACGATCCAACAACCCAGATTTGCAGCGCATGGTGCGCTGCCAAAAATGACAGCACACCCTAGTAATTATATATATATATATTAAAAGTTTTAGATTACTTGAAGTGATTGTTGATCCAATCCTCATTCGTTGGGGGGCTTGGGATCAGCAATGCAAGGTGGCATTTGTAGATTTGAATTGTGCCTGACATTCCTCAACGGTAAACAAAAGTTCAAAATGAAAATTCAAAACTGCATGAGTGTCAAGTTTTCAAAAGAAAAAGATGAGGACACGTGTCATGATCTAGGGTAGAGCTTTTTCAAATTTGGAATGGCAATGGGTGCTAAATGACACGAGAGAAGTCTGCAGATTTAAAAATTTTTGGGATTCTATTCTCACTCAACTAGCAAATCGGTTTCTAAAAATATAAATAAATAAATATATAATCAATATAGCATCTCCATTGTACGCTTTGTGGGCCCGTTCCATGGACACCATTTTAAAGTTTAAACTAATCGGCCCATATTTTCATTTTTTGTTTTCCAGAAACTGCCCTTGCGCGCTACCTTCATGCCAAAATGTTCCAAGCTTGTGGCCATCAATCTTCCTGTACATTGTGGAGAAAAAGCTTCCTATCAGATATGAATTGTTTGCCACTCAAAAATAAATTGGCCAAATAAGTTTGTCTTTAAAAGTCGCATGTCATCGACCTCATATTAGTGCAGTTGAACTTAAACTAGTGATTTAAAAAAAACATATCTTGGTGAGCCGAGCTAAGACGAGCCGAGCTGTTTGAATATGAATTGAGATTTTGTGGGTGAATATGAGGCTCAATTGAATTATGAAAGGCCATGGCCAAAGAGGGAAACATGTTATTGCTGACTTATCAAATATGTATATAGTTGATCTTCTCAAAACTTTGACGCTGAGGGGCTATTGGTAACCTTGTCAACCTAAATTTATAAACTAAAATCAACTATCCATCCACTGATTTATTAATATCAAATCTGACCATTTACTATTTATTAATGGTTAAGCCAAGTTATCAAACCCGTTACTTAATAAATTATTTGAGTTTGATAGGGGTACCATGCACCATTTCAATTATTTACCGGCCTCCTCGTAATCAAGGTCCCCCTAACCCTTATTATCAGAGGGCTTAACCGGATATTAATTACATTGGGTCATCCTATAATCCAATATGAGGAGGGGGTGATTACGTCAACCCACTCCACGACCTTCCAATCACACACAAGTCAACTAGCCGGTGGAAAAAATCGACGGCCCAACTCCACCGGGCCCACATGCCGACCGTTTCCCGCGGGCCCCACAATTCACTGAGAACTAAATAACCAAACTACCCCCATCACCACCGTTTCAAAAAGTTGCCAGCGTCCTCCAAAACGCGGCCCAGATCGAACCCCCTCTCCGGCGTCGTCTCTGTCCCTTCTCAGGTGGTGTCAGGCGACGGCGATCTCTTCCCCGGAGACTCCGATCTGTCGGACTCGGGCGGGAGTTTCGGCGCTTGATTAGGCGTTGTGGTGTTGGCTTCGGCGTTGAGCTTGGAGCGGCGGTGTGGGGTTTGAGGTGGTGGGGAAGCGGCGATGGAGAATTTGATCAGCTTGGTGAACAAGCTGCAGAGGGCCTGCACGGCGCTCGGGGACTATGGGGAGGAGAGCGCCATGCCAACGCTTTGGGATTCGTTGCCGGCGATTGCCGTCGTCGGTGGTCAGGTCTAGATCTCGACTCTTGATTCATGTTTTTTGTTATTTTTTCTAATTATGTGGTTGATTTATATTTGTTGCCATTTTTGGGTACTTTTTGGCTTGTTGTCATGGAAATTTGGAGGATACTTGTGTTGATTGAGAATTGAATGAGATCATAATGTGTATGTGAGCTTTTTCTCATTTTGAATTTTGGATGTGATTTATTGAGGTGCAGGATTGTTGTGTTGATTAAGAATTGAATGAGATTGTTGTGCGTGTATTATATAAGATTTCATGGCTGTTTTGTGGGGTTCTCATTTTGTGAGTTGTGTTTTGTACAGAGCTCGGGGAAGTCGTCGGTGTTGGAAAGCATTGTGGGGAAGGATTTCTTGCCTCGCGGTTCTGGTGCGTGGATACTTTGATTGATCGAGAAAGACTGTTGGTGCTAATGCTGTTGTGCGACTTATGTTTTCTGTTTCGTCTGCAGGTATTGTAACTCGGCGTCCGCTTGTTCTGCAACTTCATAAGATTGACGAAGGGAGAGAGTATGCTGAGTTTCTTCATCTTGCAAAGAAGAGGTTCACGGATTTTGGTAATGTTGCATGTCAAAAATATAGCCTCACTTTTGTTGTTTCATCTTGGTGCCTTTGAAAATATTTCCTAGCTTCAGTTAAATGATTCAAGTGGATACGGGAAGAAGTTCTTACCGTTTAGGAAGGTGAAGTCACTTGGGATAATTATTGTTGACACTTGGGCAGTCGGCATGGCTCAGTTCATATATGTTAGATTATTTAGTGATTATATAACATTGTCTTTCAGAGTGATGCAAGTACTCGCCGAGGCCTCTCTTTCTACTGTCGATAGGTTTCCTGTCTCTGTTAGGTTTAAAACTTTATGGAACTTTCTTATAATGGGAATAATGATATATGTGCAAGTATTAAATCTTTTGAGAAATTGTATTATCCTATTGAAAAGTAAGTTTAGGAAAACAACACATAGCTGCAGTCCTAATGTTTTTTGCATATGAAAAAAAAATGTAATGCCTTAAAAAATTGTTATGCTTTTGTCCACATGACAAACTCCTGCTTTCATTTCTCATGACGTTTGTGTTAACTCTATTTTTCTTGTGTTGTAGCATTCTATTTTTTCGAACAATGGCCTTATTTTTTGTTGAATTTCTTGTAGCTGCTGTGAGAAAGGAGATCTCTGATGAGACTGATCGAGAAACTGGACGTAGTAAACAAATATCTCCTGTGCCTATCCATCTCAGTATCTATTCGCCAAATGGTTTGTGAACATACCAAACTCCATTTGCTTATTTTGTTTTAAGGGATCGGCTGTTTATATTAAGCAGCAGTGCCTGCTACTTATAATATGTCAGACTAAATTCCATGTTTTTATGTCTATGCGTCATGGGTTCACTTTTTCTATTTATTTATTGTAACTGAGATTTTTTGTATCTTCTTTTGGTTGAATAGGAGTGGAATTTTTGTTTTATTTCTCTTGGTTGGTGTTAATCTTTGTAAACTTATTTTACATGCGCTGTATGCTGTATAGTGGGGACAATCAGTGGGTGATACAAGTCCCCGCTGTGCTAGAATAAGGGTAGATGATGATAGATGTAGATGATGGTGTTTTTGTTGTGGTTTGTGAGTATCATTAGTAGGGCTGGGCACGAGTCGAGCTAGCTCGTAAGTTTTTGTGACTCGACTTGGCTTGACTCGATGTCGATTTATTTTTAGTTCGGCTCAAAACTTCATGTTAGAAAACTTGACTCGACTTGATTATAATAGAGCTGGTGTTTTTGTTGTATTTAGTGAGCATCATCAATAGGGTTGGGCACGAGTCGAGCTAACTTGCGAGTTTTTGTGACTCGACTTGGCTTGAATTGAAGTCGATTTATTTTAAGCTCGACTTGAAACTCAATTTTAAAAAATCGACTCGACTCAAGAGCTGGTTTTGAGCCTATAATCAAACTCGACTCAAATTAACTCGAAAAAACTCAATTCAGCTTAAAACTCGACTCGATGTCTAATATAAACCATTAGAAATTTTTTTCTTTAACAATACATGGATAAATATAACATTAAAAATAATAATTGGTATAAAAATAATTAAATAAAAATAATCTAATAGTTATTATTTGACTATTAATTAAGGAGAATATCATTTATATTTTTATAAAAAAATATTACATTACATAGAACAAACTAGATCTTTAAACTTATGATGATGAAACTCGAACTTGGTCGTGCTCGACTTGAAACTCGAACTAAAATAACTCGACTTGAAACCACATAATTCGAAACTCAATTTGCTTATCAAATGAGTCGAGTTCGTGTTCGGTGAAACTAGATTTGACTTGGCTCGTGCCCAACCCTAATCATTAGTTTTTTCATGTATTTTCATCAAGAACTAATATATTGAATTGCTATATTCTCATTTCACATTTTCTAATGTGAGATTGATGTGTATTTTTTTGTTTGTTTGTTTGTTTTTTTCTCTCGATTGATTGTCTAATAATGGTTTCATCCTTGATGCAGTTGTGAATTTAACGATGATTGATCTTCCTGGCCTCACCAAGGTGGCTGTTGGTTAGTATTAAGCTGTCTTTTTAACCTTTATGGCCTTTTTTTTTAATTTATGGACTTAGTTTGTTGCCATGTATTTCAGAGGGTCAACCTGACAGTATAGTGCAAGACATTGAAAACATGGTGCGATCATATATTGAGAAGGTGAGTTGTGTTCCGTGGAGATTTTTTGATGTTAATGAGTTTGTTTCATGGAAATTTGAGTTCATTAAGTGTTAAACCATTGCATGTTTATTAATCAATACTTAATGTTAATGTGGTAATGCCATGTACTTTTTATTTGCAGCCAAATTGTATTATTCTTGCAATATCTCCTGCCAATCAAGATCTTGCTACTTCTGATGCAATTAAGATCTCCCGTGAAGTAGACCCTAGAGGTGAATCTTTTATTTTTTACAAAAAAAATGAAAATGACTCGTTTTTCTCATTCATTTTTTAGATTGGTGCTGTTTGTCTTACAAAGCATTTGTAGGAGTCATGATAAATCTTAAAATTTCTCTATTTCATATCAAAATAAGTTTCCTTCAAATTTAATGTTTGTCAGTCCTTTTATTTGTTATTATTTTTAGGTGAGAGAACATTTGGAGTGCTGACAAAGATTGATTTGATGGACAAAGGCACTGATGCGGTTGATGTAAGTTGCTTCACTGCTTTACGCAAAGCCCCTTTGTTCTTTGGTTTTGAGTTTGATTGGTGTTTGGAGGATTTTTCTGCGTAAATACTTAAAGCACATGCTTCACGGAGGACATATGAAGTTGTATGAGCTTCATGTGGATGATAGATGTGATCATTTTTCGCTGCCATGCAAATTTTAATTTGGTTGAAAATTTTTATAGATTACTATTTTGTGTCTTTATTGTGTTACTTCCAACTGCTTTGAGTTCTTATAATGTTCCATATTTGCATGCAAAAAAGAGCAGGTGCTGCACTTCTTGTGTTTATGAGCTCTATCTTCTGCAATTTTTTGTAAATTATTCTTAAGTTATGAGCTTGCATTCAAATTTTCGTATCTATCAAAGAAAGATTGCTTGTTGATCATATTTGGTGCATTCTATTAGATGTTGGAAGGGAAAGCATATCGTCTTCAATATCCCTGGATTGGTGTAGTGAACCGAAGTCAGGCTGATATCAACAAGAGTGTAGATATGATTGCTGCTCGACGTAGAGAACGAGACTATTTTTCAAATACTTCCGAGTACAGGCATCTTGCACACAGGATGGGTTCCGAGTATCTGGGAAAAGTTCTATCAAAAGTGAGATATTTTGCCTGCTTATTATGTTTGCATGTTGTTGATTGAAAGATAAATGGGAATTGCTATTTTTTACTTTCTACAGCATTTGGAATCTGTTATCAAATCACGGATTCCAGGAATACAGTCTCTTATAAATAAAAGCATAGCAGAAATTGAAGCAGAACTGAGCCGTTTCGGAAAACCAGTTGCAGCAGATGCTGGTGTAAGTTGCCTTTGCATTTGTTTGTTTCTTTAGAGCTTATTTTATCAACTGTGATCATTGTAAAAGCTTCATCTTCTTTTCTTGAGTGTTTTTTTTTCTTTTCTTTTTCTTGTTTATACCTGTTCTTGTAATGGAGTAGCTGTCTCAAGTTCTTGTTAGCAAGATTTTGTTTGTGGGAATCTCATTTTTTTCTGTTTATATGTGCTCTTGTGTTTAAATTTGAAGCCTTTTAAAAATGATTGCAATTATTGGAAGATGTTTCAAATCCTGATTTAACATACTCTTAAAAGTCATTTTAATAATTTGTTCACTTTCTTCAGGGAAAGTTATATATGATTATGGAGATATGTCGAATATTTGATCAGATTTACAAGGAGCATCTTGATGGCGTGTAAGTTTCCTATTTTAAACTCTTTTATTGTTGTTGGTTCTGAACTTCTAGCGCAGACACCCATCTTTTTAATAAATCATTTTACTATGCAGTCAAATCTTTTTAATTGGTTTTTTGCATTTGAAACTGTGTGCTCATGTCTGTGTACATATCTGTTAAATCATGGATGTCAATGCCATATATTTCTCGGATCATAAAAAATAAACATCTGCTGAATGGAAACTTGATATGATTACCTTGTTCACCATATTTACTCTTTTACATATTTAACGTTCTAAGCAATTAAGAGCTTTCAATTTTCCCTTGAAAATGAGGTCTTTTGATTTTCTTGCAGGCGCCCTGGTGGTGACAAGATTTATAATGTTTTTGATAATCAGCTCCCTGCAGCACTCAAAAGATTGCAGTTTGATAAGCATCTGTCTATGGAGAATGTGAGGAAACTAATCACTGAAGCTGATGGTTACCAGCCTCATTTAATTGCACCTGAACAAGGATATCGCCGACTTATTGAGTCTTCTCTTGTTACAATCAGAGGTCCTGCTGAGGCGTCTGTGGATGCGGTATGTTGTAATCTCAGTGCTTGCTACTTAATTTTTTTGCCCTTCCTTACATTCTCCTGCCTGTAGCTTCTTTAGCATATATCTAAATTACTTTATTACTTCCCTAGACTGCTTTTTGTAAATTGTTATTTGCTGTTGTTTTTAAGTTCTTTATGCTGCATGTTTCCCCACATTTTATGTCCCTAAAATGCAAAACATCATTTTCTTTCCATCCTGTCAATGCAGGTTCATGCATTGCTGAAGGAGCTGGTTCATAAGGCTGTGAGCGAGACACAGGTTTGTTTTTTAATGCGGTTATTTCATTATTGTACATTCTACAATGTACATCTACATAAGTACCTAAAACTTCGGTTGACTGGTTATCCACCAATATTATCTAACTTTGAGATTTTCTTGCTTTAGTTCAGTTGTGTGCTTTCCAGTTTTTATTTTTCGTGAATATTTAAAACTATCCCATGTTTGGAAATTTTGAAGTGGAAAGGTTCTTCATGTCATTTTGTTTTTTTAAGGAAAATAAATCTGGTTATTCTGATTTCATTAGTTATCAACAATGAGTTTGTTTTATGTCATCCAGCGTGCTATATCTACCACACCTTTTTTTAAGGTCTTGATTTTGGATTTTATTTTATTTTATTTGTTTTCTGCACTTTTACAATGGAGTTTACTGCTTATTATGTTTTGATTTTTTTTCTTCACTTTAACAATGGCTTGTCGATCAGTCATTGCAGTTAAATTTCCTATCAAAACCGGAACATGTGGATGAGGCCAAACAGAGTGGTCTTACAAGTTTCAATTAGCTTTTGCAAAAAGTGACTTATAGCATAGCCTTCTAATCAGGCCAAAGAAGCCTGACAGCTGCCTGATATATCCTAGATTTGCATTCATGCTCCCTTATTTGCTGATGGCTGCTGAGATTACGCTATTTTTAGTAATTTTCATATTCCATGAAATGCACTGCTTCAAAGAATGGAAATGCTTCTATGAGATGCCTTGTCATGACTGTGGTCTCATAATTGTTGAGGCTGGCTATTTTGGTCTCCCTCTTTTTAAGGGAGTAGACATGAATTTTTACCTAACAGATCATTTACACTCTGTAGAGGCTGAAAATAATGACTAGTTCTTAAGAGGTTAGGATATTTTGCTATAGGGTTAGGGGATCTGAAGTTGTCCACATTCATCAATTTTTGAATAGCAGTGAACAATGAATATGACTTGGAAAAAAAAAATCTCTTCTCTGTGATCCCTCTCTCATTTTATAACATGACTTTGCACAGGAGCTGAAACAATACCCTAGTCTTAGAGTGGAGGTTGGAGCTGCCGCTGTGGACGCACTTGAAAGGATGCGTGATGAAAGCAAGAAAGCTACTCTTAAGTTGGTAGATATGGAGTGCAGTTATCTCACAGTTGATTTTTTCCGAAAGCTTCCTCAAGACATAGAGAAGGGTGGAAACCCAACTCACTCAATATTTGACAGATATAATGATTCCTACCTCCGGAGGATAGGTAAGCTTTCTCTTTTTAGTGTACTGTTCACAGTTTCTGGGATCATCATTTTAATTGCATGACACGTCATTGTGAGAAACAAACAATGAGTTCAGTCTCCCTTATGCTGCTAAATCTTTTGCAGGAACAACGGTTCTTTCTTATGTTAACATGGTATGTGGAAGCTTAAGGAATTCAATTCCGAAGTCCATTGTCTACTGCCAAGTTCGTGAGGCTAAAAGATCTCTCCTTGACCATTTCTTTGCTGAATTGGGTAAACGAGATGTAAGTGCAGCCTATGATACAAGGGAAAGATTTACTTTTCTATGATAAAAGCATTCTTCCAAAACGGATGATATGTAACCAAGATGTCTCCCAATCTTTTTTGCAGCCAAAGCAATTGTCTAAATTGCTGGATGAGGACCCTGCTATCATGGAGCGGAGAACTGCCCTTGCCAAGAGGCTTGAGTTGTATAGAAGTGCGCAGGCAGAGATTGATGCTGTTGCCTGGTCTAAGTAGCAGGATTGTCTGGTTGATACAGACACGAGAGTGCAGGTTTATTCCTTAATTCTTGAGATTCGACATCTTTGGCATTTTTACTTTTTTGAGGTATTCGTAGTTATGATAAAATATGAGATAACAATACGGTTTGTATTGTGTTAAATTCCTCAATGCAAGGGAGTGTGTATTGCCTTGTAAACGTCAACGGTCACATTCATTTGTAGGAGAAAAAAAAATCTATTTTCAACCACTCTTTTAATAGCTTGAGCTAGCTATTACCAATCCGATCAAAATTCGTCAGATTGAGTTTAGGAATGAGCAATGCCAAACTTGCAAAATGATGCTTGTGGTAGAAGGTTGAATAGTGGCAGTAAATTTTTGGTCTAATGTAAACCAGCTTTCCGGACGATGAAGTGGTAAGTCAAAGGGCAGCTTTTGTGCACGCGGTCATCATTCACCTGTGCACTTCCGACTGTGATTGCCCCCAGATCCGAGCAGATGGGATACTCGACCCAATACTGGGTTGGGTCTGACCTGCATGGAGTTGGGGTCTCTTTTATTACACGTTTTAAACGAGTTTGGAAAACAACCTAAAGACCAGATCTCAAAAAATATTATAATATTTACCTGTCAGGCTCTTTGCAAAATCTCTTTCATATTGGATCGGATTTTTGAGTCTTGCATATTTGGTTGGATTTCAACCCAATCAGCACCATCATTAGAGGTGCCACGTTATCGTGAAGGCCTATGGATGGAACAGAGTATATTGGCCTGTGGTTTGTGCAAGGAAATAGCAGCACGCACAATTTTTTACGAAGCCAAACTATATTGTTTGGTGTTGGGCAAAATATCTTTCATAAGCAATAATCATCGGTGTATTTTGATATTGCTAAGCGCCAATTACGCATACTATTTAACAGTTTTTTTAATTTAATCGTTTCTATATCAACAAAATGGATAATGAAATTGCCAATATGATTGAAAATAGAGTACAATTGTAGCGAATATATTGCAACCTCTGATCAACTGGGACGTATTTTCTTTTTACTGTTCCAGGCATTACTTAATTTTCATCCTAGCTCAGTGTTGAGCTCAATTTGACTTAATGGTTCCATGACAGGAGTCGATTTGACGTTTGCTTAAAATCATCTATTTAGCTAAGGCTTGTGTTCGCCAAGTTACCTCATAGTTTGATATTTTACTTTAGAAACTTACAAATTTATATTTTATACGTCCCAGCTAGGAACCACTGACCACTTCAGTGAAGTTTCCATGAATTTTTTACTATATATATATATAGAGAGAGATGAGAGAGGGAGGCTTGTTACTTTGCTAACATTGCAGAAAATTTTTATGCACCATGTTGCAAGAGTAACTAGCCTCTATACGAGAAAAGTTTTCCTGCGCGCTCCATCCCCACCTCCTTGCCATCCCATCGCCGCTTCTATGCCCCCATCGCCGCTCCCTGCCCCTGTCGCCGTTGCCGCCTCCTTACCCCCGTTGCCACCGAAGTCATTGCCGCCACTGTTGCCGAGGATGGAAAATGTTAGGGTTAGGGTTTTTAGTGTTTTGATCTGAACGTCCTTACAATTAAACAGCTTAGATCAAATATGGTGCAGAAAATTTTTCTATACCATGTATTGAGAAAATTTTTCTCATGTATATTATTTGTAGATATTTATTCAAAAAATATTTATATTTATCCGGTTATGTGAATAATATTTATTCAATTATATGACCATACTTCAGCAACTTACGTGGATGACTTCCTGCATGTTACAAGAGAATTAGTCATACAGTTCCAAAACTGTCGAAGAAAGAATTGCCAGAGGAAGAGGTAGACATTGTTCTACAGCCGTTAGAGGAAATCTCTTAGTTAGGAGTTATCCCAATTCTATAAAAGCCGGGTGTTATTGCTGAAGCAGGGGGGCTCGGACGTTAAAGGAAAAGAATTTTGCCAAACAGAAGAAAAGCCGAGGGAGGAGCCCCTCACCGGAGATGCTCCGGTGACCCTCGCCAACACCCAATCGATCACTACCCCTGTCACGACCATGAATCCTTGCCCAAGATCCAAACTTTCCACTTGCCAGAGCCACCGGTGAAGGAGTCGTGTTGCTTTGAAGTGTTGCCGACGTGCTGTCCGTGAGGGACCCAAAGAAAGGTTCGGTTGTTCGCCAAAATTTTGCCACTGGGTCATCGCGACAAAGAAGAAAGGTGGAGCTTTGAAGCAATATCCCTGGAATCGAGATCCTTGCCGCCTTAAAGCTAGAGTCGCTGCCAAGTGCCGTTGCTATTACCTACAGACACGAAGCCAAGGAGTCCTCTTGGAGTCACGTTCCTAACTTGTTGCCTTGCTATTAAAGTCTGGCTTCCTCGACTACCACCGTGAAAAGAGAATGAAGTGTTGTTGCCGGAGTACATTGAAGCCTTGCCAGTTAATGTTTGCCCTTGTTAGGAAGTTCTGAGCTGTAAAATATCAGAGCCCACCGGAGCCCTGTACCATTCCCACCGACAACGAAGAATAGGATAACATCTTTGTTTTGCAGGTTCGGTGTCCAATTTTTAGCGACTAGCCCAGACAACCTCAACCTTATTGGATCAGTACAAGACCATCTGCTTGGAGCTTAGAGTGCCCTCGACACAACACCCCCTAGAATTTCCGCCGGAGACTCCAGCCGTCGCCGGAATTCTGCCAGCAAGCTACCGATTGGAAAAGTCAGAAAACTGAGCAGCGAAGGTCTGATTTCGCTAATTTTTTACGACCAGTTTCGGTCATTCCCAGCCCCGTCACAAGGTTTAGAGTGAAGGCGGAGAAGTGATCTACAGACCCAAGCCGAGAGCCGCTGGAGTTCGTCGCTGTAGCCGCCAAAAAAAACATCGAGAAGCGAGGAAGTTGCTGGCCAGAAAAGTAGAAAACAGAGCGCGAAGGTCTGATTTTGCTAATTTTTTCGACCAACACCAGTCGTTCCCAATGTCGCCGTGAGGTGAAACATGAAGATAGAGGAGTGGTCTAGAAACCCAAACTGAGTTTCGCCAGAAGATCGTCGCTGTAGCCGTCGCGAAAAATCGGGAAGCGAGGAAGTTGCTGGTCGGAAAAGCAGAAAAGAGCAGCGAAGGTCTGATTTCGCTAATTTTTCCGACCAACACCGGTCGTTCCCAGTGTCGCCGTGAGGTGAAACGTGAAGACGAAGGAGTTGTCTAGAAACCCAAAGTGAGTTTCACCAAAGATCGTTGCTGTAGCCGCCGGGAAAAATCGGGAAGCGAGGAAGTTGCTGGCCGGAAAAGTAGAAAACAGGGTAGCAAACACCGGATTTCTTGGATTTTTCAGACCAGCGCCGGTCGTTCCTAGACCTTCCGTTGTGATCAAGTGAAGGTGGAGAAGTGATCTACAAACCCAAGCCAAGAGCCGCCGGAGTTCGTCGCGGACGCCGGAAAAATCGAGAAGTGACTGGCGCAGCACAAAATTGCAGAAAAGTGTCTAACTTTCCGGCATCCGACCGACCGACCGGAGCCGCCGCTGACCGTCGGAGCACCACCAAGATCTTCACCATTCTGTGATCTACAGTTCTGGGCAATCTCCGCCACCTTCAGCTGCCGGAAAGGTCGCCGCCGGAGCCACCAAAACCACCATTGCACCGCCGCTGCAGCCGGGTTGTTGGACCCGTTTACTACTGACCGCATCCCCTTTTGTCGTGTCCGAGACCAAATCCTTCTTCCTAGTCCGCGTCCGCAAAGCCAGACCGTGACCAGTTTTTATTTGTACTGAACGAAGGAATTGGCCTGGTTCAGTCCATTAATACTCCAAAAATAATTTGAAGGCCTTCCTGACCTCGGATCAAGGCGAAACTTGGTATCTCACCATTTTTGGATGCTCTGGACGCAGTGGTGGGATTATTTTAAAGATTTAAAAATGAAAAAAGACAAACCATGGCATTGGAGTCAAAGATCTCAGTCGAATTGATTTAGAGGCGGCAAAAATTCACTGTTTTGTGTAACTTGTAAAAATCAAAGGAGAAATAGTGGATTGTGAGTACTAATCTTACCGTAGACTGACTTAGGGATTCAAATTGAACCCTAAGGAACCACGTAAAAAATTTCCTACGTGTTATTTTACTGTTTGTAACATTTTCTATTTTCATCGCACTATCTCTTTGCGCGGTAAGGGCGCCTCGGTCCTAATGAACCTTCAAACCCAAATCACACACAAAACCGATTCGAAGGGGCGGATGATTGCACGCCCGAGTATATATATATGTATATATATACAATTGTGTTTTGTTGTGCGTCTGATCCATGCAGTGAATGACTATGCTTTGGATCATATGCCCAACAGCTGAGTGTGAAGTCCTCATATTTGATGGACTTTTGTCTGGGAGTGAGTTCCAAATTTAGATATTCTAAATTATATGAACTCATTTTTGTTTATTGTAAAATTGGCGTTGCCTATTTTTGTAGGCGATCCAATTGTATAGAGAAATCTTCAGGTTTTTACCTGTGGTTTCTCTAAGGATAATTAGTTTTGTTAAGTTGTAATTATCTTGTGGTTTACTCATTTTTTTATTCCGTATGAGATATTCTTCCAGGCTCAACCTGTAATATATCCATTTTATGTCGTTAGATAATTTAATTGTTTTTATTTTTCCTATTTCTCTATCTTTAATTTGTAAAGATAAAGATTTTGTGGAGTTCGTACCAAGAACTAACCTTAGCTCTGATACCATTTTGTGGTGACAATTTAATTTCGGGTGTTGTAAACTATCTGAGCATAACTCAGGCGGAATCCAAGTTTGCCAGAATCTGTCCAGTGAACAGAGCCAAAATTAATGTTTGTCGAAAATTAAATCCCTGTAAGGATAAAATTTTCTGTTTGTTAACCGTAATATACTCCAAATCAGGAGTGGTCGTCAGGTCAAGACGCCACCAATCGTCCCTGAGTGTGTATATAAACAGTTGTTAGTGTTTTTAACCGTAGTATACTCCAGATCGGGAGTAGTCACCAGGTCAAGGTGCTACCAATCATCCCGATTGTGTATAAAAACAGTTGTTATAAGAGATTATTATCTCTAATTGTTATATTTGTTTAATAATGCAATGTTATTAATGTTTGTGTTCGTTTTCTGTAAGATAAACTTAATGAACCAGAGTTTTATATGTTACTACGGTGCAGAGGAAAAGAGTGGTTAACTCTCGGACTAAGAGCCATCATTCTCCTCGACCTTGGCATTACCATTACTACGGGAAGGCAAGGGCAGAATAGTTCCTTCCTCAATCCTAACTAAGATAAACAAAATCATCAGGAGATGCAAGAGATCCTTACTAGAATGTCGATCTTTACTTGTTGCACGGGGAGTCCTCACAGCATGTTACAGTTCCCTTTACGGCTTCAACAGTCGCTCCTCAACGTCCAAACGCCTACGCCTTCACACGGCCAAACGGCAACACGGACCACGAGCAGACCTCTTCCGCGGCGGAACACAGCTTCTCTTGGATAGTTCTCCCAGCTCAAGCAACTTTCAAGGTACGACCAGACCTTCAGGGTACCAAGTGCTCCTGGATGAAGTTGTTGTACCTGTAGTTGGAATGAGGAATGAACTGAGTTCTACTCAGCCATCCGGTGTAGTAAGAGGGCAAGCCTCAGTGTCGGAGAATGACGGAAGGGTTTTAGCCGGAGAAGTAAGAGCAAACCATAACTTTCATTGATTTCTTCTTCTATATCTTACAAGTGAAGGGGGACAACCCTTATATAGACTCGAAGGAGGAAGTCGGGTCTTAACAATGCCCGCTTACCCATATTCTTTACATAAAGAAAAGTAGCTTCTAAGACTAAGCAAACCATACAAACTTGACACGTAAAAGAAAAAGAAAAAGGAAACAGTCTCCAGAGGTGACCAGTTAGAGAGGTGGACCACGTGGGTCGCTTAAGAACCACTCAACTAAGGCATCACCCTTGGATTCTTATTCCACTTACATTATGACTCAACAAAACGACACAATATGTACAACTAAGTCAAAAAGACCTTACATAATTGTAGAGTCGGTGGAGAAATGGGTCCTACCACGTCTTCTTTACTCTGTCTGTGCCAAATTAATTGTCGGAGCCTGAGTGCTGTCTTTGCTGTCTTTGTCTGTTTGTGCTGGTGTGCTGTCACTTGACGCGTCGTCATGGATCGGAAGAGAGGAAAACATCTCAATGAGTTTGAGATTCTTCGTCTCGGTGAATGGCTGAATGTATGGGCCGAAGTCTTTAGCCCAAAAGAACCTGTATGTTGGGCCTGTTAACATCAAGGTGAAATTTTCAAATACCTTGGATGTCCAACAGTAATTGTAGCTTTGAGTATGGGCTCTGGCTAACTCGAGCTGCTTGTGTAATGGAGCCCATGTGTTTGTAGGCAAGACTTCCCAATCTGGCTCAAGATCAATTTGGTCCAGTTCGGGGAGTCCATCACTGTAACTTAATCCAAGTGCCATGAAACAGTTGGATTCTTCAACGAGTGTGTTGTTTCTGAATAAGGGAGGAGCTGCTTCGATTTTTAGGCGAAGTCTTCTTCCCTTTCTGAAGAGTGCTGTTTCACAAATGTCTTGTATATAATGTGGAAGCTTCCTGATTCCGTCTTCATCTTGGAATAGGACTTCAGCTAGTAATCCTGTTTGTAGAATCGCCTCAATTGTAATTTGTACGTCTCTGTAGTTCTGTATTGGAAATTCTTCAGCCGAAATATATGCTTTCCTTAGGCTGTAGATAACCTGACACCTACATGCATAAGTCTGGTTGCATGTTGTGAAGGGTGCCTTGCATTGTCTTCTGATGTCGTATTCTGTATCGTATTTGACTCTAAGGCAAGAGTCAAGTTGTGGGGAGTACTTTCCCTGTTGTGCTCTTTTCAGAAATTCAAACACACATTCCAGTCCGTGTTGCCGTTTGGCCGTGTGAAGGCGTAGGCGTTTGGACGTTGAGGAGCGACTGTTGAAGCCGTAAAGGGAACTGTAACATGCTGTGAGGACTCCCCGTGCAACAAGTAAAGATCGACATTCTAGTAAGGATCTCTTGCATCTCCTGATGATTTTGTTTATCTTAGTTAGGATTGAGGAAGGAACTATTCTGCCCTTGCCTTCCCGTAGTAATGGTAATGCCAAGGTCGAGGAGAATGATGGCTCTTAGTCCGAGAGTTAACCACTCTTTTCCTCTGCACCGTAGTAACATATAAAACACTGGTTCATTAAGTTTTCTTACAAAAAACGAACACAAACATTAATTACATTGCATTTTTAAACATATACGTACATTTGTCTTTCAACACTCTGATTATGTGTTGAATTCTAATTCCTATGTTGTCATAAATGGGTGGAATCTGGTGTTCCTTCCATTTGTTGTGTATCTCTTTTCCGAGATCACCTGGAAGTTTAGCGAAAAGTCTTTCTCCTAAGTCTGGAGAACAATAATTTCCGCTTATTGATGAGAGAGTTAGAAAATTGATTAGGAATTTCTTAACAAATTTCCAATCAAATAATTGGATTTGTTCTAAATCTCTCATGGCTTCTATTTGTTTGTTTATTAAACCTGTGTTTGCATCGTTGGCAGTAAAAATTCGATGTATAAGGAAACACCAATTTTTAATGCTAACGCCTTGTTGTGCAATTCTTAGGACTTCTTCAGGGTGTTTAACCTTGAAGGATTCCCAAGCTCCTCTAGCTACTTCTCCTAAATAGGATTCAACTATGTTGATCATCTGATGTCCGTCTCTAACATCAGACTCATATTTGTTTGCAAAGTCACGGTCAACATTGGCCGTCCATTGCGTAATGTAGTTGTCAAAGGTCTGAATATCAGCCTCGGTAATGTTAAGAATGACCTTTTCACTGGGGAAGTAATAAGGTTCATTCGGTTGTCTTTTTCCTCGAGTTACGGCATAAATATTCACTACTCCCCATAAAGTATGACATCCTCATGTCAGCTTAATAGATCCGTAATTTAATGTCACAACAAAATCTATGGTCCCATGACCCCATCCCTAGCAAGTAGGAAGTTTGGCCATAAATACGCAAAAAGTACTGTTTGACGTGGCCCAATGTAGTCTCGCAAGTACGACCTCCTATGACGTGGCCATCAATCGACCACCCTACTCTTCACGTCCTATAGCTACACAATGCTTCTATATATTCTTTACATGCATAAAATTTTATATTATATGTAATCTACATATATGGTTCGTGGTATCGGATTCCCTTTCTACATACATGTTCATTTTGCCCTCCAAATTAGGCCTAGCTCAGATCAGCTGGTTGTTCTGATTAATTATTGAGTTGAAGTGATGAGGGACATGTCGAAGACACTGGAGGAGATAAGGGCAGCACAGCGGGCGAGGGACCGGCGATGGTGCTGGCCATCGGCACGGCTATGCCGGCCAATGTAGTGTACCAGGCCGATTATCCGGTCCTTGGTTGCATGAATCGGAATCGGTTTTCTAAGAAATCGGAATCGGAATCGGTCTGAATCGGCCAGGAATCGGTTCAGTTGAATCGGCCTGAATCGGTCCAAATCGGTCATATACAAAAATTTGCCAACTCATAACAGAAATACCTGAAATATATAATTATATAATTTCTCAACATAAATACACAAATTTAAGTATTTATACAACAATCATAAAGGTATGTAATTATGACAATACAACGGTAGAGTCATACCTGAAAGAACAAATAAGAACATACCTGAAAGAACATATTCTTTATGTAATTCAAATAAGAGCAAACCTGAAGAACATATTCTTTATGTAATGAACACAATTTCATATAATTACATACCTAAAAGAGCATCACAATTTATCATCAGAATACCACAATGTCATAAGTATATACACAATGTTCATATATCATCATCTGTGTTCTATCAAATAATAACAACAAGACATTAATACAAGTCCACAAAATGAATGTTCAACACAATTTTACTTAGTGTTTAATACTAAATCATCTAATTCATCATCTGAATCATCTTCGAAGTCCGAATCATTATCACCAATCGGAATAGTAGAACTATCATCTGCATTAACACGAGACCCCTGCGTAAAAGGAGGCATAGAACTCCCACTCATATGAAGTCCCTCAGGTTCAGGAGGCAAAGACAAATTATGTTGGGAGTCAATATGTATATCAATATCAACATTTTGTCCACTAGGAAGAGGAGGCAAAGAAAAACCATCAGACGTAGTAGAACATGATCCAATTGCAGTTTTCAATGTGTTGCCACTTTCATTTGCTACAAAGGCCTCTTCATCTGCACCATCATTGTTGCCAACATTGGTACCAAAGAAATCATCCTGCATAAAAAAAGTCATACCCTATTCATTTCAATTCAAAAAAAATTCATACACAAAATCATGAATGTGATGTAAGCTTTATTTAAACATACCGATGGGGATGGGTTGTCCCGTTCTCCAACCCACTCATCTAACGAGTCTTCTAAACTCAAATGTTCACTAACTGCATCATATTTATGCCTCCACCTCAACTCGTTTTCTTTGACCCGCATGTTGTAATGAACATATACAAGATCATTTACTCTCTTTCTTGCAAGTCGATTTCTTCTTTTGGTATGTACTTGGTCAAAAGTGCTCCAATTACGTTCACAACCCGATGATGATGAAGTTTGACTAAGTATTCTAATAGCTATTTTTTGTAGTTCAGGGCAGCTTATACCATGTTGCTCCCACCATGATGCTACATTTGATAAATTGATTTACTTATAAGCTTGCAATAAATATGAAATCTGGAGAAAGGTGGATTTTACCTGGGTGGAGGAATTTTCTATTGGTAATTGCAAGAGAATGTCTAAAATCTCCTTTTGCAGATACAAAATCGGACCACTACAAAATATTAAAACAAAATGAATCATCAGATTTAGTTATACATAAACATTTATATATAAAAATTAAAAATAATAGTATCTTGACTTGCAAAGATGCCATGGATCGAGCTACCTTATTGACTTCCAAACGACAAATGACATCATTGAATGCACGATACACCTCACTTGGCTACAAAATTATTCTCAATCAAATACAAGCAATATGAAATTGTTAAAAAAATCATAAAAGGTATGTAAGTCAAATAAGAGCATACAATGTTAGAGTCAGGGCGATAACGAGTTTGAGGATTAAGCATATATGCTGCAACATGAAGAGGATGACAAAATTGATTCGCCCATCTCTTGGTGATGATATCAACAAATAACTTGTATCGCTCTACTTTCATGTCATGTACCTCTTTTATTTTTTCTATGGTCTTTTGCATTTCATCATAAACGAATGGCATCGAAGGTCTTTCATCACTATCCACCATTTTCAAAAATCGAACAAGTGGCTCAATTGTTTTATGCACAAATTCCATCTTCTTCCAAAAATGTGCACTCAAGACAATATTTTCAGCTGCTATTCCATCCTCATCTTTTGCAAACTTCGATGATGAATACATTTCAGAAACAAACATCTTTTTCAGAGCCTGCTTGTGTTCCAGGAAACTAGCAATCGTCAAAAAATGAGTAGCAAATCAAGTTGCCCCAGGTCTCACCAATTCATATCCATTTGTGAAATTATTCCTCATAAGAGCCAACAACCATGAGTGGTTGTATATAAGTTTGGTGATTTTCTGTGCATTCATAATACATGTTTCAACTTTCTTAATTTTTGCATAGTCCTTCAGCATCAAGTTTATACAATGGGCAGCACACAGAGTCCAAAATAGATGTGGTCTCTTCTGTTCTAGCATCTTCCCTGCAGCTTTGTATGCCGACGCGTTATCAGTGATGACCTGCACAACGTTTTCCTCCCCAACTTCTTCAACTACTTTATCCAGTAAACTAAACAAATACGTAGCATCCTTTTTTTGTCTGAAGCATCAACTGATCCAAGGAAATACATTCCTCTTGGGCAGTAAACTAGAAAGTTGATCAAAGTTCTACCGGATTGATTGGTCCACCCGTCAGACATAATAGAACAGCCTGTTGTCTTCCAAGATATTTTTATATCCTCTAAACTAGCATTTATAGAAGCCACTTCAGCAGTAAGAAGATTACCTGACAAAGAATTTCTGCCCGGAGGTTTGATCCCTTGATTACCATATTTACCTGCCACATCAATCATTTTCTGAAAGTAAGGCGAGTCTACAACATGGAAAGGAATGGCACAGTGATAGAAGAATCGAGCAATGGCTGTGTGTAAGTGCTCTTTTGCTTTCTTTTCTATTGCCGTAGAAATTTTCATTTGACCCGATGTGCCCTTCTTTTCACTTTCAAAAATAGGTGCCTTCCTCTTCGTAGTTGACTTAGAGCACCCAACACTTTGCTCCCGAACTTCCATCTCTTCCATATCTGAGTCATTCAAACCATATGACCCTATTTCTTCTCTAATCCTTTGTTTTTCTTTCTTGGCCTTTTCCACACCTTTGAAATAATCTTTCATTTTTGTGCATCTGCTTCAGGAACTTTCTTACAAGCAGCAACATTTCCTTTGAGTCCAACAATATGTTGCTTGAAGCGATATACCCCTCCACTTATGGTTTTTCCGCAAAAGTTACAGATGACTTGCTTCTTAGATGCATCAAGTGGTGTGCCATATTCCCATCCAAAATCCATCTTCCCTGATATCTCGAAATTTTGATAACTTCAAATGACTCTGTAGTTAAATTTGTAGCAAACTGAACACCAAGGCAAAGACAATTAACTGCAAAAACCGTCAATTACAGTTCCTAAAAACCCTAGCATATCAACACCAGCACACCAAAAAATTCATCATCAATCAGACCACTACCAAGCAAATTTTCAAGACTTCCAAGCTATATTAACACATCACAATTTGCACATCACGATTTGCACATAGCACATACTCGCACATCACAATTTACCGCACGCACAAAATTTCAATTTGGACATCACAATTCGCACATCATATTAATCAATTAGAACATCATAGATAACAATTTGCACATCACAATATTCAATTTCAATAAAAAAATCCAAATTTACCCAAATTTTTGGTCGGAAGCGCGGTGGAGGGCGGAGCTGAGGTCGGAATCGGGCGACGGTGGCGTGGGTCGGAGGTCGGAGCGGAGCGTCGGACGGCGGTGGCGTGGTCGGAAGGTCGGGCGGAGCGTCGGACGGCGGAGAATCGCGGCGGAGGGCGGAACTGAGTTCCGAATCGGGCGGAGCGTCGGACGGAGGAAGCGTGGCGGAGGGCGGAGCTGAGGTCGGAATCGGGCGGGCGGTGGCGTGGTCGGACGGAGCTGAGGTCGGACGGCGGAAGCGCGGCGGAGCGAACGCGACGGCGGAAGCAGGGGGAGAGGGGTTTGATTTTAGGTTTTTAAAATCCAAATTACCATTTTACCCATGCTTAAATAATTTAATAAAAATCATACCTAGGGTATTTTGGTAATTTCTCTAAAAAAACCGATTCCGATTTAAATTGGACCGATTCCGATTCCGAGTTAAATCGGTCGGAATCGGCTGATTCGTGCAACCCGGATCCGGACTACTACCTTAGGATCACCAAGAATAAGCTTCAACGCATTTGTCAGTCGGCCTCTTATATATTCTCCCTCCTACTTTTTATATTCTCCCATTTTTTTCTTTAACCTTGTTTCTTGATTCATATATAAAACCCCTAGATTTGAAATGATATTCTCACATCATGTATATATATATATATATATATATATATATATATTAGTAGAAGTGTAATATAAATCAATAACTTTGTCCTATTAGTTTACACTTTTTGAGCTTTGGCGTTCAACATCTAAAGTAAGTGATCTTAATAGATTATAATCGTCGGCAACCAAAAATATTTTTTGGATGTTTGAGTCTAGGGTTGCTAATTGAGCGAGCCAGCTCGTGAGCATTTAGCGTTTGGCTCGGCTTGACTCGACTCGAAACTCGACATTTAAATGTTGACTCGAACTCGACTCGAACTCGAATCTTACGAGCCGAGCTTGAGCAAGGTCATGTTCGACTCGACTCGACTCGGTTATAACTCGAAATCGACTCGAACTCGACTCGATAAAATAATATAATAATATAGTCTTTATATTATATTATATATATATATATATATATATAATAACAAAGAAGCAAGATAGTTGAGATGATAAGTATTCACCTTGATGACTTCAAGGTTATGGGTTCAAGGCCTCATTTTTTTTTAAGTGAAGTACTTTTGACTTTTAATCGAGCTAACGAACGAGCTGGCGAACGAGCTCATAAAAATTAAACAGTTTAAGTATATTCGAGCTCGAGTCGAGCTCGAACACATAAAAGATATTCGAGTCGAACTCGAGCATGTATGTCCAAAACTCGTTCGATCTCGAGTCGAGTTCGAACGAGTTTCGAACTATTCGAGCCGAGCTTGAACACATGTTGAGCTCGGCTCGCTCGCTCAATTAGCACCCCTATTTGAGTCTTTACTCTTATCTTCTTTGATTTCGTGGTGCACCGCATAAAAAATGTCAATAGGCAATAATAAATGATTCGTATTTGTTCAATTTTTACCTTTTGATAATTTATATATTGTTTGGAAATGTACGTGCATGAAATATGATCAATGCATGCATGGGCACGCAGGTGATAAGTCAAGGATAAGGAAGAGGCACATCCAACGATCGGAGGAGACGGTGGAGAAGAACCACAACATGTGCGCCTACATGGCCCCCTCCCTCGACGTCAAGCAAGACAGCTTGGTGGTGGAGGTCCCCAAGCTCGGCAAGGAGGCGGCCGACAAGGCCATCGGCGAATGGGGCAGCCCCAAGTCCGCTATCACTCACCTCATCTTCTGCACCACCTCCGGTGTTGGCATGCCCGGCGCCGACTACCAGCTCACCAAGCTCCTCGGACTCACCCCGTATGTCTGCCGCACCATGCTCTACCAGCAGGGCTGCTCCGGCGGCGCCACCGTCTTCCGCCTCGCCAAGTATCTCGCCGAAAACAATGCCGGTGCAAGAGTCCTTCCTGTCTGCTCGGAGATCACCTACATAATCTTTCGTGGGCCCTCCGACGCCCAAATCGACAACTTGGTCGTGCAGGCGCTGTTCGGCGACGGCGCCTCCTCAGTCATCGTGGGTGCCGACCCTGACCTCGCCGTCGAACGACCCCTCTTTGAAATTGTACTATCATCATCACATCCTCCTCCACTTCTCCTTTCATCTTGTTTACAAGGATCCGCTTACAATATTATTCATACCATCACGCACTATATGCGCGGTTAAATCGTAAAATCTAATTAACCAATCATCTACAAATATATAGTTAATTCCTTCATTAAGTAATGAACTGCTATATTCTCTGCTTTGGGGAAAAAAGCAACTAAAAAACCCTTTCTATATATTGTTATCATTTTTAATTTCTATTGTTGAAAAACATTAAGCACAATACATTTTTTTAATGGTTAAATATCATGAGTACAAAACCACGAAGGAAATATGATAAAGAAAAGATAATTATTTATCAATTGTGGGCAAATAAAATCATAAGAGTAATTTGATTACATTCAATCAAACTCTAAGCTAGCCATTGAAAGAAAGGATTATAAGTGGTTAAACAACTATCTAAATTTACGTTTACAGGTATCCGCAGGGTAGACCATTGTCCCGGACTCGGAGAAGGTGATCGAGGGCCACCCATGGTTGCATAAATCGGAATCGGAATCAGAATCGGTTTTCGAGAGAGTCGGAATCGGAATCAGAATCGGTTTAAATCGGCCAGGAATCGGTTCAGTTGAATCGATCCAAATTGGTCATATACAAAAATTTGACAACTCATAACATAAATACCTAAAATACATAATTATATAATTTTTGAACATAAATACACAAATTTATAATTTAATACAAGTATAAAAGAGCATCACAATTTATCATTACAATACCTCAATGTCATAAGTATAACATTTGATATATTATCATTTGTGTTATATTAAATAATAACAACAAGATATTAATATAAGTCTAAAAAATGAATGTTTAGCACAATTTTACATAGTGATTATTACTAAATCATCTAATTCATCATCTGAAGCATCTTCGAAGTCTAAATCATTATCACCAATATGAAGAGTAGAGCTATCATATACATTAACACGACACCCTGCGTAAAAGAAGGCATATAACTCCTACTCATATGAAGTCCCTCATGTTCAAGAGGCAAAAACAAATTATGTTGGGAGTCAATATGTACATCAATATCAACATTTGTCCACTAGGAAGAGGAGGCAAAGAAAAACCATCCGATGTAATAGAGCACGATCCAATTGCAGTTTTCAATGTGTTGCCACTTTCATTTGTTACAAAAGCCTCTTCATCTGCACCATCATTGTTGCCAACATTGGTATCAAAGAAATCATCCTGCATAAAAAGTCATACCCTATTCATTTCAATTCAAAAAATTCATACACAAAATCAATGTGATGTAAACTTTATTTAAACATACCGATGCTCATGGGTTGTCCCATTCTCCAACCCACTCATCTAACGAGTCTTCTAAACTCAAATGTTCACTAACTCCATCATATTTATGCCTCCACCTCAACTCCCGAACTTCCATCTCTTCCATATCTGAGTCATTCAAACCATATGACCCTATTTCTTCTCTAATCCTTTCTTTTTCTTTCTTGGCTTTTTCCACACTTTTGAAATAATCTTTTATTTTTTGTGCTTCTGCTTCAGGAACTTTCTTACACGCAACAACATTTCCTTTGACTCCAGCAGTATGTTGCCTGAAGCCATGTACCCTTCCACTTATGGTTTTCTTACAAAAGTTACAGATGACTTGCTTCTTAGATGCATCAACTGGTATGCCATATTCCCATCCAAAATCTATCTTCCCTGTGACTTATCTAGTATGAGATCCGTAATATAAAAACACTCACACCCGACAAATCAAATGAATTTAAAATTGAATCAACCAAATTGCACAACATACAATTGTAAATTTTTGATTGAATTTGTGAACAACATACAATTTCAAATAATTGCATACAATTGTGAACAACATATAATTTTTCTTCCTCTAAATCACACATAGAATACTTCCCTAAAGAGGGCATTTGAAAAGCCACATTACCAAAAGCAGAAAACCTGAACTCAAGTGAAATTGGAACGAATTCACTTGGTATTGCACCCTTAGCAGCTGAGATTGAGACAACTCAGTGAGCAGTTTTTACTGGTTCAGCAACAAGTATACCTACAATTCTCGAAATGAAAAGTGAACCATAAATCAGAGCCTACGAATTTGCACAACACATACACAATTTTGCACAAAAAAATTTGACATACGAATTTCCACATCACATAGCAATTTGTAAAAAATTTGACTTACGAATTTGTACAGGACATACACATTTGCACAACATATATCATAAAATTTGACATATAAATTTGATGATGAATCCCAAATCAACAATGAAAAAAATTTGTGAAGCCTAGCCAACAATTTGCACATCCGGTCGGAGCTGAGGTGAATTCGTTCTAACTTTGTGAAGCACAACCAAAAAATTTGTGAAGCATAGCCAATAATTTGCAGATTTAATTTTTAAAAAAATCCAATTTTACACGAATTGGTCGGAGCTAAGGTCGAAGGCCCGGTCGGCGGCGAGTCTCGCGGCCACTGTGTTGTCGGCCGGCCACACGTCGGAGGCGAGGTTGCGAGGGTGGAGGCGAGGTCGGCAGCCCGGTCAGGAGCCCGGTCAGCGGTGATTCGTGCAACATTGCTCTCGTGTTCACAGGGCCGAATCGGTCCGGCCACATGCCGGCGGCGACATTGTGAGGGCGGAGGCGAGCTGGGCAGCTCGGTCGGAGTTGAGGCCGGAGTCGGGGACGCACGGCAGAGAGCAGACGCCCCGCGGCGGAGTGGGGGAGCGGGTTAACGTTAGGTTTTTAAAATTAAAATTCCAATTTTACCTGTGCTTAAATAATTTAATAAATATCATATTTAGGGTATTTTAATAATTTACCCTAAAAAAACCGATTCTTCTCAATTTACCCCGATTCCAAATCGGAGTTAACTCGGTCGAAATCGGGGTAAATTGATCGAGTTGGGCGCCGATTCAGCCCCAAAATTGGATCGTCACACTATTGATCCGATTTAAATCGGCTAATTCCACTCGAAATCGGCCGATTTGTGCAACAGTGGGGCCACCTACCGGAGGTGGGGCTGATTGTCCACCTATTGAAGGACGTACCTAGGCTCATCACCGGCAACATAGAGAAGAGCTTGAAGGAGGCGTTTGCACCAAGTTATCGTGCTAATTATTTAATATTTAGTATTAAGCTTTAAGTGCTATCGAGTCGAGTTGGAGGGGCGTGTGCTGTGGTGATTAGAATTCGAGTCAAACTTCGTCTAGAACCGAAACGGAGGTGCGTGGAGCGAATTCCTCCTTATTTGACAGTCATCCCTTTGTTCAGTAGTATCAATTCCTCCTTTAAAACCAAATATTGAATTAAATGAGATTTGTGCAAGATCATGAAAATATATAAATTAAATGAGATTTCACAACCAGTAATCTCATTTATTTTGCACCCTTCCCTCCTTATTTGCATATAATAATATTAAAAAATCAAACCAAACGTCGCCGGCAACCGATCCCGCCCTCCTATCGCCGGCGATCGAAATCCCGGCGAATTCCACTGCCGGATTCTCCACTGTCTCGCCGGTACCTCTCCCCCTACCCAAAGGTACGTTATTTCCTGCCCACTTGATCTTGCTCTTCCAATTTCTTGCTATTGAATTGGAAATTGGATGCGACGATCGAAGCAAAGGGGGAATACGTGTACGGTAATGGAAGCTGGGGACTTAGGAAGCTGGATTTGGGACGAAGAAATGGAATTTTGTAGTATAAAATCACTGGTTGACTTTGTAAAGCGTTTACCCTTTTTTGTAGATTGTGGGCCAATTGTTGTATTAAATTACTGGTTGTTGACTTGTAAAGGCGTTTGCTTTTCTGGGTAGATCCGCTTGTGTTGTTCGAGATGCACATGATCTTTCTGGTGCATTGTGTAGTTTGTCTGCATTCAACTGTCATTTTCTTGCGTTTTAGGATTGAGAATTGAAGTGGTGGAGGATTACTTTTGATCCCTTTGTAGGAATATTCAATGATGTAATGACATTGTGGATGTACCTCTGTGGCATGTTTCTTTCGTTTGTTGCTGATGAATCCTAGTGTGTGAGGGATCAACATTTTTGACCCAAAGTGATTTCTTATCTCTTTTCTTCCCTTTTGGTATTTATTTTATAGTTTTATTCCATCCTTGGCTTAAATCCAAATTGTCGCAGCTCTGAAATTCCCTTTTTTATCAAAAGCATATATAGCGCTTTTTATTTGGTTGTGTAATGTTCGAAATGTTTCTCATTTTGATAGTACAAGTTGGTCATTTTGGTGAAATGAGATTCTGTTCATATAAACTTTACTTCTCATGTTATTTTCCATGTTTATAGGAATTTATTCCCTATTTTTTCTCTGTACTATTGAGAGCCTTCTATCCTATAGGATTGTAATATATATATTTTTTCTAAACAAAATAAGCCACTATTTTTATATACTTTACTTCTCACGCTTTATTTTTATTCTCTTCCTTTTTCCTGGATGTTCATATGTGTGGTTGATATCTCGTGATCAGGTTTATATGCGACAATCTTGGCTGTTAGCTGCTTGATCTTTCTCCAATTGAATTTATGCTGGTAGTAGAGTAACATTCCGATGGCATCTGCGAGAGATATTTTCAGTGTTTCTGGAGCAGTGCATCTTACGCAAGTTGATTGGTATCTTTTTCTACAACATACTTCTAGAATATGCTTGTAACTGCTTCATATGTGTTTGTTTTTCCAGGTTTGCTAACCATGTAGATAAGAATTCGTATAAACAATTTTAGATTTTGTATGAATGCAGATATCTATATTGGAGTGACTAAATGTACATATCCATTTTTTTTCTTCTTTCAAAAGATGCTAATGTAATTTGTGTGGAACTTAAGTGGTAGTAGAGTAGCTTGTGGCAATATCTTTCTTCTCTATTATAATTTTCAACTTGTGAACTTTGCCAAGCTGAGATCTCTATGAACCTTAGACAGTTTACTGAGATCCCGATAGGATTTTGAATAAGAAATACAAAAACAGCTTAGATGATTATTTATTATGAGAAATGTAAGTATTTTTCAAAATTGCTTGCAATGGTTTGATACTATCTCATCTAGAATATATCTAATCATATTATATAACCAAAATGTTTTGATTTTCTCTGGAACATTATGCATCCAGTAAAACCTTTTCCAAAATTGTTTCAGTGGAGTCGTTGTCTCCCTTTTGTAGTCTACATCCCTCATCTCCATTTTATTTGACAGGAACAACCCAGACCACAGGAGATCAGTTGCTGCTAGTTTAGTTCAGGGAGTCTATATGCTGGAGCGGGATCGCCAAGAAAATCGTAGAGGGCCTGCAGCTCTAGCACCTCCTTGGTGGGAGTATTTCAATTTTCAAATTGAACAAGTGCTTGTTGATGATGTTGATCAGTCCATCTTTGGTGCCATTTATGAATTTAAATGTCCGTGTGGGAAGAACTCATCTCCTCAGGATCCTAATGTTGTCATTGCTTTTCGTGGTACAAATACCAAGTCAGATTCTGTTTCTCGTGATCTTCAATTGAATTTACATTTCTTAAAACATGAGCTTGATCAGAGTTCTCGTTGTAGCATTGCAATGCAAACAGTCCGTAATGTGGTTGCTACAGTTGGTGCTTCTAAAACATGGTTGGTCGGGCATTCTCTTGGATCTGCGATGGCCATGCTTGCTGGAAGGGATATGGCCAAAGCGGGCCTTTTTCTTGAAACCTTTCTCTTTAACCCACCATTCTTTTCAGCCCCAATTGAGAGAATTAAAGACAAGAAGTTGAAGCAAGGATTAAGAATAGCAAACAGTTTTTTGACAGCTGGGGTTGCTACTGTGGTGGCCGGTGGCAGTAACACTCCCAAGTCTGAAGATACATTTGCTAAGTTATCCCCTTGGTTCCCAAACTTGTATGTGAATCCTCGCGATGATATATGCTCAGAATATGTTGGATATTTTGATCATAGGGTGAAGATGGAGGAGATTGGAGGACAATTTGGAAGACTGGCAACACAGAATTCCATTGGGAGTTTGATTCAGAATGCTTTTGGGAAAGAGTCTGAGCCGCCACATCTCATTCCATCTGCAAATCTAACTGTTAACATGAGCCATTCTCCAGACTTTAAAACTGCACATGGCATCCATCAATGGTGGAGACAAGATCTGAACTTGAAGTTTAAGCGCTACGAGTACAAATAGTGTATGCCTATATCATTTACTCTATTTCATCTTCTGATTTCTGAAGTCTCCGATGATATTTGGTTTACTTTTATCAAGTGTAAACCATGATTGTTTTGTTACTTTTCACAAATGCACATTATGTTCATGTCTTGACTGTATTTTATTTAAGTATAGATTGTCATTATTTCGACATTAAGATGATGTGATCCTGGAATGTAACAAATTGGTTGACTTTAGCTAACATTTGGTTGATTGAGGTTACTTGAACCGTCTAGTTGATGCAGCAGACAGTTTCACCTTGTCTGGTATTTTCTTTATTTTCTTTTTGATATGAAGATGGTTGAGCATAACTTGGACTGAAAAGTTGGCAGTGAAGTGAACAGGTCGTGGACAATTTATTTTAATGCTAATTTGATTTTATGAGAGTATTAGAAAACTGGGTAAGAGTTCAAATTGTGCAAAACTGTAAACTATAATGGAATTGGTACATGTAATATCCTTTCGTTAGTTAGTCACATGTTTAATATCAATTAGATGAAATTCAGTTTATTAATGGATATGTGTTTATGATTTTTAACATTAGTTAATTTCTTTTATAAAATTACTAGGCCGTTAGTTATGACTTGGACCAAGTCGTTATAAATAATATCAAAGCCAACTTACAAGCGTGTTGATGATGTGGTCTTTCTAGGTACAAGTTAATCTCACAAGTCATAAGAAATAATTTCAAAAATATAATTTTTTTAAGGTGGGTAAAATGTAAGATCTTATAAATAATTAGTCATACAACCTATCAAGGTAAGACTTATTATATTTAAAAGGATGTACTTATGATCTTTAATTTTGATTAACTCCTTTCAAATAAATAACTAAACCCCATTAGTTTACAAAAATTAGGCTGGCGAGTCATTATACATACGATATGATATTTAAACTATGCATTATACTAGTAGTGAGCATAATTTATTGAAAACCAAAGCAAACCAAAATTGAATAAATAATTGGATTCTGTTTTGAAATAGTTTTGTTTTTTTTCTGTGTAACGACCTAGCCCAAAGTGCAATGTAATGGACCAAGTCATTTCTTTAAAATGGGTACCCCGGAAGTTAAAGATTTATAGTCCATTCCCACTTATAAACAGGATATTCTCCTAGTAGGTATTAAATGTGGGACTAAGTTGAGGGATCTCACAATCCACCCACCTTAGGAAATTTCGTCCCCGAAATGCTTATTCTTGGCCCGTTGCTAGCCCCAACCCACGTCCTTCTGGCCTGTGACCGGCAGCCTAGCCAACGTTTCTAGTCTTGGCCCGTTGCTAACCCCAGCCCACGACCCACGTCCTTTCTGGCCCGTGACTGGCCCGTTGCTAGCCCCAACCCACGTCCTTTCTGGCCCGTGACCGGCAGCTTAGCCAACGTTTCTAGTCTTGGCCCTTTGCTAACCCCAGCCCACGACCTTTTATGGCCCGTGAACCATCTAACACGGAACCAGGTCGGCTCTGATACCATTTGTAATAACCCAGCCCAAAGTGCAACGTAATGGGATAAGTCATTTCTTTAAAATGGGTACCCCAGAAGTTAAAGATCTCTAGTCCATTCCCACTTATAAACAGGATCTGATCTAGTCCATTCTCACTTATAAGGTACCCCAGGAAGTTAAAGATCTCTAGTCCATTCCCACTTATAAACAGGATCTTCTCTCAGTAGGTATAGGAAATTTCGGGGACTTCTCTAGTTCAGGGACTTCTCTAGTCCATTCCCACTTATAAAAACAGTTATCTTTCCTAAAGAAAATCACTTATTTTAGAAAAAAATGGCCCGCATGATGAATTTTTCAGTCGAATGAATTCAAGTTGAACGTTTATTCATTCAAACGAAAATGTTTGTTCATTAAGATGGGTTCATTGGGATTCATTAGGATAAGATAATAAGTAATCACATTAGATTAGAATTCGATTAAGAGGATTGCTATGTCACTACAGGTTATACTTCTCCCCATTTTTCGTTTCATTATTATTATTATCCTATTCCTATTTTCTTTTAGCCCTGGTACATAGACCTATTATGGATACCCCCTAGTCCATTCCCACTTATAAAAACAGGATTTCTCTCGGCAGCTTAGCCAACGTCTCTAGTCCATTCCCACTTATAAACAGGATTTCTCTCAGTAGGTATAGGAAATTTCGTCCCCGAAATGCCTATTCTTGGCCTGTTGCTAGCCCCAGCCCACGTCCTTATTGGCCCGTGACCGGCAGCTTAGCCAACGTTTCTAGTCTTAGCTCGTTGCTAGCCCCAGCCCACGACCTTTTTGGCCTATGACCGGCAGCCTAGCCAATGTTCCTAGTCCATCCCACAATTTAACACGGAACCAGGTCGACTCTGATACTATTTGTAACGACTCGGCCCAAAGTGCAACATAATGGGCCAAGTCATTTCTTTAAAATGGGTACCCCGAAAGTTAAAGATCTATAGTTCATTCCCACTTATAAACAGGATCTTCTCCCACTAGGTATTAGATGTGGGACTAAGTTGATGGATCTCACATTCTGGAACTGCTTGGATATTGATATTTTAGTTTTGAACTAAACCGAACTTAACTAACCGAATTAACTGAAATTAAAAAAATCAAAATCAATATTTTTTAATTATCATAAAGTTATAATATTTATATAATTAAAATTTTATTTATTTAATATGATATATACATTTTAAATTAGTTATTAAATAGTTATATTAACTAAAATAATGATATAATTTTAATTAAATAATTAAGTAATTTTTTTAAATTTATGATGCAATTTGGTTATTTGGTTACCGACTGACTTAATCGAAATATTTTTGTACGATTTAGTTAAGTTTTAAAAATGGTTTGGTTACGAAATTCGCCCACCAAATAAAATTTCGTTAATTTGGTTTGATCATTTAGTGACCAAACCGACCTCACGGTCACCCCACTTTATACATATCAATTATGAACCAAGAAACTAAGACGATTTAGGCATAATGTAATGCGCGTGAATCGTGAATGCGCTTTGCTAAGTGATAATGACACATTGGAGCTTGAAATTGACTTCTAATGTTGTCCCACATCGCTGCTTCATAAATACTTTTCTTTGCCTTTTATCTAGCTAATAAGACCAAACTTACTCTCTTTGTCACTTCAACATGGAAAACATCATGACAAGTAAGTTCTCAATAGTTCTATTCCCAAACACACAAAATAAATGTTCGTGGGTGTTGAGCCATGTCTTTTCAATGATCACTGTGCACTTGGAAAGAAAAATCGTCGTTTCCAGCTATGATCAAAACAGGAAGAGGAACATGTTATGTATATATCATGTATGAACACCCTTATTGTCTTTTGATAGAGAGAGCTTAATCAGGGCATTCTATGTAGAGATGAGTTCAGACTATGGTTCTCTAATATTCTAAGAATATGCAACTCAAATTTGACTCGTGGATAATATTAGAAACCGAGTTTACATTTGAGCTTGGGTTAAGAATTGTGACTTTTGTTTATTTGTTAATTAGGTCTTGTAGTGCAAAATTTCTTCTTTTTTAACGTTAAGAAATGAAATACTTTGTTTCATTTTCTTTGGTTTGTTGACAAGATTAGATTGGGTTAAATGTTGGAATCGACATATATATGCTTGAAACACCCGATTCGATATTCTACGTTCCAATATTGAGTAAGAAATCAAGAAGGCAACTACTCCATTATAGGATCAAAATATTTACTGATATAAATATTCATGCTCTAATATGGCCATGTCATATAATGATATCCAATCCAAGAACATTTTAACCCTAACCCATCCAAATTATCCATATACAACAATGCCCATTCACCCACAATTCAAAAACCACTTTGTATAATGAGATTCCCATAATACATCGAATAGCTACTTGGATAAGTTCTACTATAATAAGATGTAATTATAAATTTTTAATTTAGCTTAATCATTTTGTAAAGATGATTATTAGAGATGATATCAAGGCCCGCCTGGGCCATAATATTGAACCGTGGGCTAGAGCATATTAAATTTGACTTAGGTCCACAAACCATAAATAAATTCAGAGGACAGAATTTCATTAGGGAGATAGATTTTGAGATCTCCTAAAATATATCCAATATTTATTGAGATAAAATTTACTCTATTAGTAGAGATGTGCTGATAAATTTTTAATTTGATTTAACCATTTAAAATAGAAAATGACATAAGCCATCAGTTTGACCTTGAGCCGGTTGTTACACGATACTTAGTTTCATGCTATGTAGGATTTTTTGTTGGATGTAATGAAAGAGAAAATGTAAACATCTAATTGCGATATTGAAGCTAAAGAAATAGTAGCAAAAAATGTAATGAAGCTGATGGAACTTTTTAGTTCAAGCCAACAGTACAACACATCCTTATCACATGCATAAATTAGGTGGTGCTTACTGTCGAGAGTGAATCACAAACAGCTGTTTTTGCAGGTTGTACTTCTGTGGGGGTTCATCTGCGATTGTCTTCCAGATAACAGACCCAATCGGTTGGTAGAGGGTGCAACTCGTCCTTTTATTTCAGATGACAGAGTAGCTCATGGTACCATATACATACGTGGCCACCAGTTTCTAAGTTGTGCTACAAACTTTATAATGAGCTGAACTAAGACCCAATCCAAGTGGAAATCAATTGGATAAAACCCAATTCATGTGGCCTGCACCCTTGAATGGCTTTTGACAACATTGGAAGAGATGTAGATGAGTGAATCATTGTTGATTATAAGTCTAAGTTATCATTTAAATCAATTAAAATGTAAGATTGGTTAAGCTATGAATTAATCCGTAATTGAGAAGTTCATTACAAGCTATCTTCCAAGAAGACATAATTTTACAAATGTTAAAGTCATTGGACACTGTCAATTATTATATTTATAACCTGGCACACAAGTGTATCATAAGTTGTATTGGTATTTTGTAATAGTTATTTCCATATTACCTCTAATCTTTATGTTAGAAATTTCTCTTAAAAATATAATGTAATTGGGAAATTTTGCCAGCGTAAGCTCATGTTGTATAGGCAAATGTTATAATTACTCTCCCAAGGACAAGGACTAAAAAATTGTTCTTTTTCTCTAAGGTACAAGGATGTACATAATCTTTAAGTATTCACATACACACGTGAAATAAAAGTATACAATGTTGTGAGAAGTAGTTAGCTAGTGGGTAATCAAACTAAACCATCTCATTAGAAAATAAGTACATATTCTGCTTGATTTGGTTTAAATTGTGTACCTATAATGTACCATGAACAAAGTTTGATCATAGGAGGCTACGGTTTGGCTCACCTTAAAACTCGAGTTTGATTTATATAAATTAATTTGATTTAAATTGTCTGCTTAATGTTTTGCATTGGAAATTTATACTATTTTTTTAAAAAGGAACTATTTTTTCTTGTGAATTAAAAAACTTTAAGATTGAAGTTGAGCTTGAATTTGGTAGAGATATTGACTCAACTTGAAACTGATTACATCAAACGTTTGAACTTTGAACATTTAAAATGGGTCTGCAAGTTACACGAGTGTGGTTTGTAAAAATATAATCTAAAGTTACAGTAAACTTGAGATAATTATAATTTGAAAACAAACTAAGAAAAAATTAATGTCCGGTTCGACTCAAAACAAACTAAGAATAGAAGAATCCTCGGTTGGACTCGACTTGTTAATATACACCTTTATCAAAGGCGTCAATTCTTTGACGTACACGTCCTCCTTGAACTCTGGAAGCAGCTGGGAGTTTGGCCTAACTTCAACTGAGAAATATCTTTGCATGCTAATTTTACGTACTTTTAATATATATTACCCTATTGTGTATCGATGCCTCAACACCCAAAGACAAATACATGATTCATTTTGTAATACTACCTACTTTGTTCTTTAGATTGTTTAATGCTAGAGAGAGCCAAACATGTGTTGGCCATGCAAGGCACAAATGCTTTACTTCTTGATTTAATATGTTCATCCATTTTGATTACTTGATTGGGCGTAAAATAAAAATAAAAACACTTCTAACACTTTGTTCTGTGCACATCCATGGCTACAATTCGTTTTCGGTACAGATACCATCAAAATATTTGTCACACTCAGTGCACTAAGACATAATATGAGGTGACATTGGATGATATTTTTTTATCCCTCAATTTCTTGTTAAGTGAGATATATAGAGAAATTATATTACTCCTGATGATAATTGGAAGACTAACACAAGGCACATTTCAACGGGGCTCATAAAAAAATTTGTATTCATTTTAAGGTTAAAAAAAATGACTTTTCTCTGTATGATCTTCACCACATAATTTTAACTGTGAAGAGAGAGTATAGATTTGCTCTCATATTTCAAGGTAAATTTACATTATTAATTTTCTTTTTTTCTTGCCCAAAAAATGTGAGAAAGTTAATTATTTCTCATCACGTGGAGAAACGTGGCGTAAAAAAGTATATAGTGTAGAAAAGTTTCTCAAATTTTATTATACTAGTGAAAAAGTGGTCTTTTGTGATGAAAATCTTTCGTAATAAAATTTTTACAGATTTTGCCACCAAATTACCATGGCAAATATTTTGTAACAACCACCTTGGCAATCCACTGTATCAACATTTAGTCACGAAAATATTGTCACAATTGAATATGTCAAAGTTTTATTTACATATTTTTTGTGACAATTCGATGCCAAACTTACTCATTTAAAAAAAAGTTTGTCACAAAATTTCTGTGAAAAAAACAATGTCAAATATTTTTTGATTTTTTTAAAAAGTTTTGAGCCAAGAAGACACAAGGAAAAAATGGTGTTTTTCTCGATGACATTTTTTATAAGAGAAAAAGGCTTCTAGAGCAAGAGACATTAAACCTTTTCTCCATCGCATTTTAATGTGGACTAGCCAATTACAAGGACGGTCTAGATTTGATGATAAAAAACATTATCCTATTATGGTTGGTTGGACTTGGCAGCCCCAGGCAAGTCGGTCGCAGTCAGATATGACTTGATGTCGATTGCACGGTCAAATCTAGGTGGCGCTAGAACTAGCTGCATCCAGCCACCCGCAGTCACAACAGGCCACCAACAGTTGGCGCTAGATTTGGCATCATCCAGCAACCCGTGGCCACAGTAGGCCTTTAAAATTCTCTAAATTCAAGAAATATTATTAAAAATAATGAAAAAAATATGCGACTTGTAAAACCCGAGCTCTAGGTTAGGGCAAACGACATCATGTAAAACCCACGATTCGAGTTAGGGTTTTATATTCAGAACCGGTTGGGTCGACCATTATTTTCGAGTCGAGTCAGTTTCAGAACACGTGTACTGAGCCGACGCCGGTCTCGTGTATGAGCCATGAGGGTCATGTGTACCCAAGTATATGATGATAACGTCATGAACACAGCAGAAAAGAATGAGTTATCAGAATATATGAGATTATGCAGTTCATTATTTTTTATTATGATATATAATGGATCGTAGAATTAGTTTTATGCCGTTTACCGCGTTAGGACGCTTTACGGGCATTTTGGGTGGGTTGATAGTTCTAGAGCATATCATTATGATTTTTTTTGTGTTGTTTGATTTTACGGGATTTTTCCCGATTTTATGAATTTTTAGGATTTAATACGATTAGTTATTATACTTGACTCGAGTCGGAGACGAGTCAAGTCTTAATTACAAGTTTGCCACCCAACCATTTCTTCTCCACCCCCGACCTTTTCTCCCCCACGCCCAAACCCTAACCGCCGCGCCGCCCCTTTCGTGCGCCACCGCCGCCACGGCCGACGCCGCCTGGCCGTCGATCGACGGCGCCCAGCCCGGCCACGGCGTCGCCCTGCCGCCCCGACCAGGCCCGGCCACGAGCTGGCCGCCGCGACGCGAGGAAGCCGCGCCTTTGCGTCGTGCTTCTGTCGCCAATCGCGCCGCCGGGCGACCGTCGCCGCCGCGATCTAGCAGTCGCCTCGGCACCCTCGACCCCTCAGCCGCCTTTCCCGACCGGAGCGGAGGCCATCGCCGGCCTGGCCGGCCGGATCTAGCGACCCATCGCCGCCGCTCCATCATAGCCTTTTTCCGGCGAGCCGCCGCCTCCATTGGCCACGCCGATGTCATAGATGAGTCGGGCTCACCGAGCCGGTTCCAATGGTACCCAACACGACCACTATCCGGCCAGGAATCACCTCCGGCAACTCTCGCCGGAAAACTGCCGGAAGCTGCCGGAAAACCACCGGAACCCGCTGGAAAACCGGAATTTCTGGAATTCACTGGAATTCACCGGATCTTCCATGGGGCTCACCCAGTCGAGCCCGATCGAGCTTCGGACGCCGATGAGCGCCGAATTTGAGTTCCGAGACACGCGACGGAACCCTAACCGTCGCCGATTGTCGACAACGTGAGGTATAATTACCTCAGATTGATTTATTTAAAATTGATGATATTGTTAGCATAGCATGCTAGGGTTGATTAATTATCATGATTAATGTCTTGACCATGAATAAAGTAAAGATGTGCATGATGAGATTATTAGTGAATGAAGTAAGTGATCTAATGAGATGAATTGTGTATGAGCATGTTAATCTAGTACGATGCAACTTAGAAGAACAGAATAAAATATGGTATGAATAGTTTGAGTTAGGATTATTTACTCTTATAATTATTTGATTGTTATTTTGATGGATGATTTTGTGGTTGCATTGTGTGTGATTCATTGACTTTGATGCATCATGTAGTTAGTGGGCGTTAGTATTTAGTTTTGATGTGTAGGTACGGAGTAGGAGCTCGCCGCCTAGGCGCGATGACACGCTTGGAGCTTCTACCAGGTCCGTTAGGACTTCTCTCTGATTTTTATGATCTTTTCTATTGTATGTTTGATTTATTGTCTGCAGGACGGGTTAAGTGGCGTTTTATCGGATCCCACTTAACTCGGGCCATTTAACCGAACATTTTCCGGATTAATAACCCCTCGAGGATGAGATCCCTCGAGGTTGATTTCGAAAACAAGATCCACCAAAAGTTGCCTTCGGGCCTATTATATAACTCCCTACCCAAGCCTATATATACATAGTTTTCGCGTTTCTGTGAGACGAGAGATGGAGAAATCGACTGCACGTACCATGCAGAGGATGCCGTGACAGTCAAAGCGGGCTCTGGATTAGTGCCAGTGGACTGTTTCATTCCCGAGGGATCCTGACAACTCCGCGTTTGAGTTCCTCACACCCGGAGAACGTGGAGGTTTACGGGTACTGTTTAGTACAGCGCATGTCCGGACTTGTGGTTCAAAGGGTACTAAAGGCGACTGCCTGAGAGTACTCGGCCTTCGTGCTCAAGGCCAGGAGAAATATGGAGGTAAGGAGAGGGCTTAGGATAAAGTTTCACGAGAAGTACTGAAAAAGAAGTGCCGAGAGCGGCACAGTACCAGCAGCAGATCAGTAAGTTCGGGATGCTACCGGGTCTGCAGCCCAGTGGCTCCTCAGTAGTGCCCTTCAGAGTGTTCACGTGGAGTATATGTTGTTTTCTTTCATATGAGAGTTTGCTCTCATAGCCAGTTTGTTATAGTTATTTTCTTTTCGGACCAGTAACGCTTGTTACTGACGTTTTTCCTATATATATGTAGGTGATAAGCACGAGATGGATGTGCCGGCCAGGACGGAGGAGCAATAAGGTCTTCTGCACACACACATTGGGTGATTGAATGTTTAATGTTTTGTTTATGATGTTATTTTATAAACATGCTATGATTAAATATTTGAGGCATGACAATGACATGAAATGAAATGATCAGAGTAGCGCAACAAAAGTGTGATGGGTTAGGACCCAAAGTTCAGAGAATGATGAATATAGTAGATTAGAAGTCTGTGTGAATGCTATTGTTGCTATGCGTATATATGTTTGAATATATGATTTTGACAGGGTGGCCCCTAATTGCATTTTTAGGGGAAATTCTGTCCCTTTCGTTTTAGAATTTTTACTAATTTTGATTGTAATTGTGTTGGTGTGAAAATTGGTTGCATGTCATCCATGTAGTATCCTGTTAGGGTTTTATGCATTCATACATACATATAGCAAGTTGGATCTTCATCTTAAGACGCCGAGATTGGATCCGCACGAGTTAGGTTCGGGTTAGCCGACCTAACCGGGGCCTGTAACATGCCGGTTTGGTTCACGAATATGAACCGGATTTGGGGTGTTACACATCCTCTTTTGCATTATTTCCCAAAATAATTCTCAGTGTTCTTATTTTGATAGATTTAGGCTTTTTTCATCGTGCAATGCCTATTTAAACAACTAAGGACCATTTCTTCGTATTTATGACTTAGGGCTTTTTTCCATTAAATTGATTTTTTCTTGAATTTTGAGAATTTTAAAGGGAAAATTATTTGAACTGTTTGATTATTATAACAATTGAAATTATATCTTTAAGATTTCTAATTTGATGAAATTAGATCTACAAGATTTTTAAATTATATATATATATATATATATGAATTACTTTTTATCTTGATCATTAAATAATTATAACAATTGAGATCAGATATCAGAACTATAAATTACGTCTCTTATCATGATTGTTAGATCATTCTAATGGCTGAGATTAAATCTATATGATTATTATAACGGTTTATAATTCATAAAATATATTTGGTAGAAATTAGGCTTATATCTTAATACTTATCAAAAAGTAAATGACTAATTAATGAAAAAACAATAATTTTAATTTTTTCTAATTAAATAAATCGAGTCAAAATAATTTAGATTTAATTCCGTGCAACCTGTGAGTTATCGTCCTAGTTAATAATATAAAAGAAGGTGATTTTCTTCGATGTGGAGAGTCTGTAATTTTTAGAAAAATTTTCTTCAATTTAAAATTTTTTAGAGAGGATGTAATCTCGACCGTTGGATTATTATAACGGTAGAGTTTACATCTATTAGATTCCTAATCTAATTTTAACAATGAATTGCATTTCTTATCACGACCGTTAGATTATTATAACGGTTGAGATTAGTTTTATAAGGTTTCTAATTTAATTATAATTATAAATTACTTATCTTTTTTTAAAAAAAAACCAATCAGAGATCCCCAATTACTTAGTAGAAAAAAAGAGACCACTTTTTCAATATTTCCCAAAACAGATCCTACTGTTTCTGTTTTAACAGATTCATACTTGTTTTCATTTTTTAGTGACTAATATTTGTCAAAGAAATTGATGCATGCAACGTTCCTTTATAATTGATGATTTATTGGCTTTCCTCAAATAAATTAAATTTTTCTTTATTTTCTCACAATTTTTTTCATCTTTTCATATCCAATCTCTATTTTAACAACTTAGTTTTGAAATATAAGATTTCTAAATTAATAATTACTACAAATCATGCTATTTATTATAATTAAAATACATTAAAAAAAATTTTATGCAGAAGTTCTACAAGATTTCTAATTTAACTAAAATTATGAATTATGTCTCTTGTCACGAATGTTAAATTATCATAACAGTTGAGATTAGATACTATAAAGATGAATTAAGTTTTTTATCATGATCGTTAAGTTATTAAAACGACAAGGTTATATCTAAAAGATTCCTAATTTAATTTTAATTATGAATTACATCTTTTATTTTAAGTACCCTATAATATATTAGGATTTTATGAAGTATTTTGTTTGATTATTTTTCAAGATCTTCTTTCAGTAATCTCATTTAATTTTGTATTCTATTTTTATTAAAATATTTTAATTTATTATTTATTTTATTTAATCTTTGGACCGCATTATAACATACATATTTTTGAATTTTTACAAAATATTAATCTATCTATCACTATTAAATACGTTATAATTAAAAAAAAACTATTTTAATAAAATCTTCATGAAAATATATTTTACATAAGTCAAACTTGCATCTTAACACTATTTAATAGTGTATTATTTTTAATCATTGGACCGGGACCTAACAAATACAGTTTTTAACTTTACAAAAAAGATTAATTTGTCTTTCACTATGTAAATTTTCATGAAAATATATTTTTCAAAAGTGAGACTTGCATCTTAATACAACCTAAACAATAAATAACTAATTAATAAAATATCAATATTTTTGCCTATGGTTATTATAAATTATATATATATATATATTAATTTTTTTAGAATAAATAAACTGAGTTAAAATAATTTATATATAAAGTCCATGCAACGTGTTAAGTTATCGTGCTAATTATTTAATATTTAGTACGAAGCTTCGTGTGCTATCAAGTCAAGTTGGATGGGCGTGTGCTGTGGTGATTAGAATTTTGAGTCAAACTTTGTCTAGAACCGAAATGAAGGTACGTAGAGCGAATTCCTCCTTAGTTGACAGTCAACCCTTTGTTTAGTAGTATCAATTCCTCCATGCAACGTGCTAAGTTATTGTGCTAATTATTTAATATTTAGTACGAAGCTTCATGCGATATCAAGTCAAGTTGGATGGGCGTGTACTGTGGTGATTAGAATTCTAGAGTCAAACTTAGCCTAGAACCGAAACGAAGGTACGTGGAGCGAATTCACAGTCATCCCTTTGTTCAGCAGTATCAATTCCTCTTTTTACCCTCCCTCTTATTCGCATATAATAATATAACAAAATCAAACTAAACGTCGCCGGCAAACGACCCCGCCCTCCAATCGCCGGCAATCGGATTTCCGGCGAATTCCACCGCCGGATTCTCCACTGTCTCGCCGGTCCCTCTCCCCCTACCCAAAGGTACGTTCTTTCCTTCCCACTTGATCTTGTTCTTCCAATTTCTTTCGATTGAATTGGAAATTGGATGCGGCGATCGAAGCAAAGGGGGAATCCGTGTATGGTATCTGGGGATTTGGGACGTAGGTACGTTCTTTGCTTACCACT